>JAVQJD010022654.1:0-39613 GCA_036023655.1 Nannoperca australis
TCTATCTATCTATCTATCTATCTATCTATCTATCTATCTATCTAACTTCCTGGAGGCTCCACTAGTTGCCTGGCAACCTCACAGTGACGACAAAACTCTACTCTCTTGTCACTGCACCTGGCTAAAATATAGTCCAGCACATTTCAGTTTATGTGCAAAATAAACAAACAAGTTATAAAGTGTTTTCCTCTTTCCAATGTTTAAGCTAATCTAAACTAACCAGCTACTGGCTCTAGCTCTATATTTACTGTTCAGACATGAGAGTGGTATCAATCTTCTCATCTAACACTTGGCAAGAAGGCAAAGTGTTTTCCTTTTCCTGTATAAACAATGTTACTGTATAAAAGACAACAGGAACACTGATTTTGCTTCTCTGAGATCCTGGCAGGAGGATTCACATCTTAAGGGCCTGGTAAATAAAAGCCCATTCAACCTTGACGAGGCAGATATTGGGAACTGCTTGAATGGTTCTGAAACAGAATTTCAAGAAATGATCAGACTCATAGATATAATCACAGATTTAAACCAAAAGCAGCAACACAATCTTTAAATCGTGCTGCATTAGCTGGAGTCCGTTGATGTCTCTCCTCCTGAGATCAGAAACATGTACTATTACAATAGATCCTGGAGGAGATAAAATTAGACTGCTACAGATCTTCTCCAGACTTTAAAATAACAGAAAAAAGCTTAGTGATGAGCCTTAGTTGAATAAATCATTTTCATTTGTAAGGAGGCTACTCAGACCAGAGTTAGAGTAGTTCATTGTCTGCGATTACTAATCTTTGGAACACTGTCTTATTCTCTGAAACATGTGGGTGTGCAGAATGGTGTAAATGTTATCAATGCCTTTCAAGACAGATTGACACCACATGAAGAACTTGGCTAATATAATAAACTAGAGTCATTGTGTGTGAATGTTCATTATGTACAGACCGGTAATTAGTATTGTCTGAATGTGACTGATGCAGTCGAAAGTTCCATTCCCCCTAATGTTCTTCATTTCTCTTTCTTTCCTTCTGTCCATACCTTCATCTTCCTGCATCAGGGTGAAGTTGGGATTCCCGGAGAGCAAGGGGAGATTGGGTACAAAGGAGACAAGGTAGATCACCACGTCAACACAGATACAAATGTAATAAAAGGGTATCTCTCTGCTCATCAGCCCCTGCCCTGCATGCTGCCTCCAACACACACATCCAGAGTTACACAGCTTTTGTTGCAGAACTGTGTCTTTGCAAAATGACTTAGCCAGATGTGTGCTGTCCGGATTGTGGAAATTCTTATGCAAACCCTCCTCATTTGTCTGAGTGTGTAAGCAAAATCTAGCCTTTTAAGCATCATAGAACAGAGTGGTCCCAGGAGATAACAGAAATACTGAGCAGAGGCATGCATGTCTAATGTCTGTTCCCCTAGAAAATGAATCAGTGTTCTGTTTTTTACTTCTGAATATTGTCTGACTTTGCTTGTCTTAGTTTTGATGTGTTGTGTTTGTATTGGACAGGGCATCCAAGGGGCCCCAGGGTTACCAGGCATCCAGGGGAAACCAGGACCACAGGTTAGCTCTGGCTTTAATGAGCAGAAATACATTAAAATGCTAAAGTGAGAATGTATTACTTTTTGCTTACTTACCAAGAATTAGATCAGAAGATCGACAACACTTGCATATCTGTCTGTTTAACATAAGGCTGCAGCGGTGAGAAGGTGAAAAATCTTGCTTTGCTCTGTCTGAAGGTAACACAATCCACCTACCAGCACCTCTAAAGCCCTATACGCTGTGGCCTTATATTGAATAAACAGATATGCAACTGGTAATAATCTTCTCATCTAACTCTCAGCAAGAGAACCAAAAAGCGTATTTCCCAAACTATTACTTTAAGACATTTCTCATGTTCTCGTTTGTCACAGGGCAAGCTGGGAGAGAGAGGCCCTGATGGTGCACCTGGACCACCAGGCCCCGAGGTTTGTATTTAAAATTGTTGCATTGGATGTATGTGTCTGTATTTCAGACAGACAATAGAAAACGTATATTTTTAACTGATCATGACAGGGTTTCCCTGGTGACATGGGACCTCCGGGAGAGAATGGCCTTGAAGGACCAAAGGTGAGTAAAACGTCTTGGCTGAGTAGTCGATCAACTGATGTTTCAAAACATAAAACAGAAGAAGACTAAGACTCTACAGCCATGCTAACAGCTCTGTGAGGTTCTACATAGACACACAACACCAATATGCTAACATGCTTATATTTACACAAAAATATAAAAATATAAATGCTAAATACAGCTGAGGTTGAAGTATATAGCCACTGATGGCTATAAACATATGTCTAAATTAGGCTTTATACGTTAGCATTTGTGTGACTGCTTTTTACCCATCCAGGGAAAGCTAGGAGCCAGAGGTTTACCGGGGCCACGAGGGGTGCCTGGCTTGGAGGTAAGACTGTCAGACACCGCCCACGTCAGAACGACCCCAAAGCGTTAAACGTTTTATGGCACAAGGCATCTCTTTACCGAGGGTTGCTTTATGTCCCCAAACATAATTCATGCTAAGATCCATATCATCTCTTTCCAGGGAGATGAGGGCCCGATCGGACCACCAGGCCCAACAGGACTCGAAGTGAGTTATTAGATAAACACCTGGTTTTGTGTGGCGGGTGGAAAGAGCTGAGAGAGAGAGCTGATAACAGAGATCACTGTTACCTGTAGCATGTGAGCATTCATGGGTGTTTGGTCAAGGAGAGACATAAGTCTGGCTGCACACACTCACGTAGCTTTTGACTGTGTGTGCACTCATGTAAGTTTGCATGTTTGTTCAATCTGTATCCTGTGCAGCACAATCAAACCATCAATCTTCTTCATCGTTGTGGTTTTATTCCATACTCTTTGAATGTCTGTGGTAAACAAATTTAAAGAGAGAGAGAGCAAGGGATAGAAATATCACTGAGTCTGTGGAAACCCAACTGCAGTATGAAGCTAAATCTGTTTGCATCCAAACAAACAAACTCACAGTCTTGTATAACTAGAACCATGAATGTAAACGGAAAAGGCTTCGGATGCATGATATTAGCTTATTGAAGTTCTGCGGTAGTAACATTTAATAGATTCATTTTAATTATGCATTCCAAAGTTTGTTGAGCCACAGTGAGAGTCAATCTGAATTTTATTTGAAGTTATAAAGTAGATCATTTCTATGGTTTGCATTCGAGAGAATATGTATGGTTTGTAGTTTTATGGAGGTTGTTATGTCCACTCCGGGGTGATAGTGCTGTCACCACGACGGACTGCATGCAATCCATGTTCGTGGCCACCAGGGGGTGATAACTGCCATCACCATCTTTATAGGTGGCGAGATTTATAGCTGCCATAAAGTGCCTGAAGATGTTAATAGGCCACTGCAGAAACATAAGATTTGTTGACTTAATTTCTCACATGTTTCAATGTCTATAATTGGATCATTGCAATTATAGACATGCTTTTAACAAGACATTTATAACTTTTTTTAAATGTGTATCCCAGATTTATCCATTATCCCAGATGCTACCTGTTCTTTTACCTCTTCCTCCCTCCAGTTCCCCTGTGCTTTCTTTCACTCTAGCCCCCTCCCCGACACTCCCCCCTGTCTCCCATCCACTCACTCGTCTCATTCTCCAACTCCTCCATCCGAGGGGAAGCAGTGTATGACTCCTTCAGGAGCTGTGATTGATCTCTGGCCAGGTGCCACAGGTCCTCCTACTGCTCCACCTCTTCCGTCTCCTCAGCTTCCAGCTGTCTTTTAGCTTCACTGCTCTGCTCAGGATGACACCCTCCCTTTACCTCTGTCTTTCCTTTTTTTTTATCATCTCCCGCACCTTCTCGTCTTCTCTCTCTTATTGCAATTTCTGTTCTTTCTCAAAGTATTTCTTTCTTTCTTTGGTTAATGCGGTCAGTCGCAGACAGAAATGTAATTCGGGTGATAAGAAGTCACAAATCCTGGACAGCTCATATTAATTCTCATGTTACTACAAAAATTCTGCTTTTACTGGGTGCTTCTGAGTGAAATACAGTGTTAGCCTGTACTGTCTTATGAAAGCTGCCAACCTTTCTGGAGTAAAACTTTGGAATTGTTGAGTCACTCTGTCTTTAGGAGTTTGGCTTAGACATTTGTGACCTGGAGTTATTGCTGGTAAAAAAGCACTTCCCTCTTAACCCCGGGAATTATTGTCTGTGCAAGAGGAACATTACAGTCATTGAATACTTTCCCTGCCAAAATGTACTGTCAGCATTACCTGTACACGCCACTGCACATTTCAGCAGCATGTACAGGGAGCTGCAACAGCTGCAGACTACTTCCCAGATCTCTCTTCAAACTGTCATCTCATAGGACACAGACCCTTTATATTCATTGAGAGTTTGTGATGAATGTTATTGATGCATCAACTGGCGAGTGTATGTCTGTAACTCACTATTAATTATTCTATGCTTTGTCCTTTTTCAGGGTAGAATGGGCAGAAAAGGATTTCCTGGGAAGGTTGGGCCAGAGGGAGTTAAGGTGAATAAAATCAGTGCTTGCAATTTCTTTTTTTTTTTTCTCAAAATATTGATTTAATTAATGTGAACAAATGACTAGTAAAATATTTGCCTCTACAGGGAGAGACTGGTGTCATGGGAACAGTTGGAACCATGGGAGAAAGAGTAAGAAACCGTAGCATAGCCACTTCCATTTTTCCAAATGTCTATCCATTCATCCATCCAACATTGAGTCTCTGTATTTCAGGGCTTGGTGGGTTTTATCGGACCTGTGGGAGAGGCAGGACTGGCAGGAGAGAAGGTGAAATAACTCGTTTTTTTCTTGTTAATGTATTGTTACATGTTCTCACAATGTGACTTTAAGACTGAATGTTGTGCTTGTGTGTTTAGGGGGATCGAGGAGAGATGGGCCTTCCCGGACCACCTGGAGAAAAGGGAATAACGGTAAGACATAATGAGCAAGGCAGAGTGGAGGGATTTAAGTTGGATAAAGAGTTGAGAATGCTTAAATATTTTGCTTATGCAAGTTTTTCTGGGTGCAGTGTCATTAAGAAAATCCTAAGAAATGGTGATCTAAAACTAAACTGTGTGTGTTATTCCCATGGGAATAGACTGATGTGTTTGATTAGGTCAATACCGCAAGACTATGCCGAAGGGGAAAGGAGGCACATCACCCCATGGACGACTTAGGGTCATGTTTTCTAAGCAGTGGTTTGGTACTTGGCAGGAGGCCTTTAGCTGGAAAAAGTTGTAACATTGATTTAAACAAAGGTTGAAAGAGTTCCAGTAGATCACTTCCAATGATTTACCTCCTTGACGGTATTTAATGGCTACAGGAAGTGTTCATTCTGAAACGACAAATGCTACTGGGATTTGCTCAAAAGAAACAAAGAAACCATATTTTGTCTTCAGTCTGCAGGACACCTGAGAGCCACCAAAGGTATTTTGTGTGTTGTGTTTCATGGGCCTTACTTTATGGCTATCACACGCCTATTTTGCTCTTTCAAACAGAGCAAGTGGCTTCTCTGTCATGTGGTGTCTTTATCTGATGTGGATCACCTAATATATGTAGCATGACTGGTTGGAGTGGATAACAATTTAGTCATCATTCTTGCTAAAACAGAGAGAAGTTTCCTGCTGGCTGACAGCCAGTTTTCTCTCAGGACTTACCCACACACACACACACACTTATAAGAAAGTTCTCTGTTGTCCCGCTCTCTCAGCTGCAAAACAAAAACACATCCTCTGGAAAAGACTGCATCATACAAAGTGAAGGGAACTGACCAGCAGACGTCTGTAGCTGTTAACAGAGAGCTCATACTGCAGGCATTTATGATTTATCCCCGTGGAGGCATGAGATCAGCGCTGCCTACTGCGCCATACGTTTGCATATTGAATAGATTTTATTGCACTCAGCTGATCTGAGTGGTCTGGCTGAAAATACTCCCCATTACATAGTTATGCTTTCACAAATGGTCCGGCCAAAAAAACAGGGTCCAGTAAAGGAGAAGGAAAGCAGCCAAAAGCAGTATGTTTTCAGGTATAAAATCATCTCCTCAAGCGGTCTGTTTTTCTCTTTTCCCCATTGTCTCTTATTGTTATGGTAGACACGGTTTTCAGTGTGCAGAGCGCTTCTGCAGATGTATGTTTGTACTTTCTGGTTTATGCTAGTGTGCGTTTGCATGTGCGTGACCAATTTGTTGCAAATAAATTCTCCTTTATGTCATTATTGTTTCCAAATCCTTACTCCAATTGTGTATCATTGTATGATTTTTTGTAACTTATGCTGTGTGTGTGTGTGTGTGTGTGTACATATTATAGGGTCACCCAGGGACACCAGGTGAGACCGGGCCTACAGGACCACTAGGAAGACCAGTAAGTCACCACTCTTTTGCAAATTTTGCAGCTTCTCCCTTCTTTTCACTTGATACATTTTTGCAGATGATAGTGTACAGTGAATGAGCAATGTGTTTTGTCTGAGAACACTAACAAACAATAATAGCTAAAAGAATGACAGATGAACAAAGATGAATTTGTTTTTGTGTACAATGACTTTTTAGTAGTTGTATATGATAGCAGTATGTAGTGTTAATATGTCTGCAGTCTGCAGCAAAGGCTTCTCTGAGCATGATGAGAGCTGGCAGCCTCCTGCTGAACCTGCATTAGCGTCCTGTCAGTCAAAGGCCCAACACCTATAACCAATTAGAAGCTGCCTCTGCCCTTCATTTCCCCTGGCTGTGTCCTTGCCACAGTCAGGTTTGACAGAGTGAGGGCCGAGCATTGGTTGAAGGTGGGGGCCACTGAGCCACCAAAACAAACATAAATAAGAGGCTCTGGGGTGCAGCGGGACAGGATTCCAGAGCAGGCCCTTTAATTGGTGTGAGTGACAGATCTAACAACAAACCCCATACTGTGCTCCTGAGGTCAGGCTCCCCCCCCCCCCCCAGGGTCAACAACCAAGGGGGCTCTGTGCTCTGTCAGTGTAAACCTTTGTTTTATCTTTCCTTCCCCTTTTTCCTTCATCCTCTTTTCCTTTGTTCGTCAGGGACCTCCTGGAGCGTCTGGGCCAGCCGGTACCAGAGGACCCAAAGGCTTACGGGTAAGTTTGAAGTTTCCCACTTCTGACTGGTGTTGTGCAGTCAGCGCATCATAGCTCCCAGGCTTAAGAACAGATCGTAAACTTTGCAAAAGAGTGTAGATACATCACTTTGCTATGTTTGTGTGTGTGTGTGTGTGTGTGTGTGTGTGTGTGAGAGAGAGAGCCATGTGCCACTGCACAAAAACTTTAGTGGGTGAACATAATGAAGTGATATGGAACTGCTTTTGAACTGAGGTCATGTGTGTTTAATGGACATGGCTGCTTGCATAACTCAGTCTCGGGTTCAGAGTCAAAGCATTAGTCTGTTTCATCCTTTTCAGAATCCAGTGCTCATTATAACCGCTTTTTAAATGTTTTATTCCATATAAATGAAACAATGACTGGTAGTTATAGGGAGGACACCGCTGTCAATCCAGCTACATGACATGTGTCTTGGAAAATATAACCTGGCTTTTGTGGCTATTCTGGAGGTTGCTTTGCAGATACATTTAGTAAACGGGGGAAACAACTTTTATGGGGGGATTCAAAGAGGTTTTTCAATCATACTGGGTCATAGTAAAAGGTTTGAAACTTATATAACATCATTCACAAAAACCCAAAAGAAAATGTAACCATGATGTAATCATCTATGGAAATGTTTTTTTGGTCATTTGTCATCACATCACAAGAGTGTACACCTGACTGAGACATGTAATGTCTGAAAGCCTCCAGTGGACAGGGGTTTTTACATTAGCATTTCACCAAAAACACCAACACAACGTGATGCATAATGAGAAGTTATTGCAGACATTATAATAACTATAATAAGTGGATAACAGCTGGCTGAATAAATACCACCAACAGAAATTTTAGACCAGATAAGTAATATTTGGAACAACATGACGGAAATAAAGAAAGAAAGTGGAAGAGAATGTAGTGGCAATAATCAAAAATGAATTTTGAACAAACAATGATGGCTATACTTATGGCATTCTTGCAGAGCACAATAAACTTTATGTTTTTGGGTTCAGATTTGCTTGACAGTGTCACACCTCAGCTCCTCCTAGCGATATAGTAACATCCTCTGTGCTTTATTTTCTTTCTGGAGGAGTTTTCAAAGGTTTTTAAAATATGCTTTTTATCGCTGTGGTCCACCGAGCCAACTGGAAAGTGGGATGAAATAGTGTTGAGACTCTCTATCTGAGGCATCCATAGGAGGCGGGCCTCACTGCGGTTGGCCTGGACAGACTCTCCTGTCTCAAGCTGTGTTTTCAGTTAATACTAATGTCAGAAGCTTCCAGTGCCAGTAAATCTGCCTGCTGCTTCATGACTTATATTGGGTAGTCCAAGCTTCGAAACCCGAGTGCAGGAAGTCAGAACATTTGGAGGTGGTTCTCCCGCAGACATAATGTGTGCAACCACAAACTCACCCTCAAAGTCTCACCCCCACACCAACCACACACAAGCTCTGTCTCCACAACAAATGTAACACAGCTTTTAGAGTTAAAGTTTCTCTTCTATTCATCATTTATGAGACGTTAATCTACTCAGTAAAATGTCTGTAAAAACACTATTAAATCAAGGTTAAGTCCAACATGAAGAGATACGTCATTCATAGGCTGATTTCAATTCTGAGTAAAACATCTTATTGCTAAATGACACCTTATACGTTTACACAGACCTCAACACCATATGTCTAGATGTTAGCTACTTGGCTTGAGGCACAAGGCCTCAATGTTGTCAGCATTGTAACTAGCATGGAAATATTGTGGAATCAGATAAACCAGGAATCTAGTATCACTAGCATCTCTCTGTTTGTCCTGTGTTTATGTTTTGTTTGCATGTATAAAGCCTATTTGAACTTGCGGTCTCAAATTCGTGGATGTCAGCCACGAGGAATCACCGATCTGACTAATCATGCTTTGTATCTAATAACTCCTCATGACGTCTGACCTGCAAATCCTCAGCTAATGTTTTCCATATTGAAGAGCACATTAATCTCATCATCCATCCCTCTCGGCCTTCAGTGGTTATTATTGAGCCAGTTTAAATAGATGTTTTTGATTGGTTTGAAATCGTGCTCCTGGTGTTCCTTTTCTGCCTTTGTTTGAAAAGGGTCAGATGCACGTGTTGCAAATCAATGTAACTCAGTGTAATTAATTTAATTTGAAGCATAATATTTGAGTGAATGTGTTTTTGTGGGGGTCTGATGGGGTGAAATATTTTCCCTACACATCGGCTGATCCGGCTATGTAAACGCAAGCAGTGGGTAGCAGGTACCCCAGACAGGAATGTTAATGAGCACTGCTTATCCAGCTCCATGTATAATAGGCTTATAGCACTTCAGCTAGCGGTGTTCTCCACGGGCCAAACTCCCACTGTGCTCAGTCATCAGCCACTCACACTCCCGTGTGGCTATGTCATGTTATACTTGCTTTTATGATGCTGAGAAAATCAGCAGTTTACCACTTGTTGATTATAATCACTGGTAGCTAACACTGACCTATAAAGTATCACATTAACAGCCATTGAGCATATTCCACAGTATAGATGGGAAATGTTGTGCTGGGGCAGGTGCAGAGCAGATGGACTCCACTGGTCCACTGCCTGGCTCCCATTTATTATCACTGCTCAGTGGACTAGCAGTCCTTTAAGCACTTTAGATTGATTATGTTTGACAGCTGTGCCCATGTAATCTAAACAATCTGACTGTTCTGATAGTGTGAACAGTGTGTATCCGTGTGTGCCCAGACTTTGGGCTCTGATTCTGGTAAAAAAATATTCAGTGATACAGTCAACAGTCATAGACCAGTAACTTTCACTGCTATGTGTGACACCCTATAGCTAGGCCTGTAGCTGTTTCTACACTGTCCCTCACATGTGCACACATTCAGTTTTACACACACACACACACACACACACACACACACACACACACACACACACACACACACTTATACATAACATACTTCCTTATTTACCCTGAAAAGTGCAGATTACACGCACATTGACCATTGCACTGACATGGGGGTATTTCTGGCATCAATGCACTATACTGATATGTTTATTTACAGCATGTTGTTGGCTATCTGGCTGTGTTACAGTGACCTCTGTTGGTGAAGTGACAGCTGTCTTTTGTTTCAGGGAGCGATAGGGCCCGACGGTCCAACAGGAGAGTTGGGGTTAGAGGGCAAGACGGTAAGAAACCTAACTTGATTGTGTCCATTTAGGCACAACATTAGAATTCCCTTGTTGTTATGTAAAACTGGAAACATTTACAAAGCGGACGCAAAAGTAATGGCCATAAAATAGCATTTCATAGTGTAAGAACTGCATATATCCCCCTGCATACATGATAGATTCTTGAGAGGGAAAATAGATATTGTGCACCAAAAATAGCAAAAGTCGTCTCCCTCCACTCAGGAGGCAGGAAATATACAGTAAAGTGACACATCTCTCATCCTTCCCTCTCTCCACAGGGTCTTGACGGTCCTCCAGGAAAATTAGGTTTCCCTGGACCACAGGTAAAGCACTGGGGTACTTTTCCACTCCTTCCTCTCATATATTTTTTGGGTGCTTATGTTCCTCTGGAGAGGCGACGCATCAAAATGATTTAGATGAACGTGATGATACCTGCATGGTGGAGGCCCACAGTCAGAAACAACATATTACTCTTGAAGAGCAAACTGTATCTACACTGTACAGATTTACATACATGACAGCTGAAGGCAAACGTTTTTTTGCATTGCTCGTTGGTGGGTTTTGAGAAAATTTATTGAGCTCTTTATGTATAGAAAGGTTTGTAAATCTAATGTAGTAGTGGTCAATACATTAACATTATTATATTAACAGTGAAAGACAAAAACAAGAGAAAAGGAAGCTTTTACAGTATATATAAGTGCACTTGCCATTGCTCTGTGGGAGTGTACGTTTTTCTCTTTCCCCCTTTCTTTCATGTTGTATAATGGTCAAATATCGTTGTTATGTATCATAATTATTACATAAATGACATGTCTGTAGATGCAGAATAAGCTAAATCTGGCCTTATATGTTAACATAGTTTCTTTGTCAAGTACAGTATTGAAGTCTGACTTTTTGGGGGCATCATAGATCATGTGCTAATGAACTTTAATTTAATTGATCCGGTCCTACATATTATTCCTTTTGTCATGTCTCTACAGGGGAAGATCGGAGAGACGGGGGAAACTGGGCCTAAAGGTTTTCCTGTGAGTTCATTGTTCTCACACACAGAAATAATCTACCAATACTGTAATACTTAAGAGACTTAAATGCACAGATGGACCCCAAACCAACAAGCTTGATATTCTGCATACTGTATACCGTATGTAAATGCTGTTGTTTTTTAAATGTATATTGGAATCTTTTAAATGCCTAACATGTACTGTATCTGTTGAATGCAACTATACATGCATGTAGTGTTTCTTGAATGTGCCATGATGTGTGAGCATGTGCATATATCTGTCTCCAGGGTATCCAAGGGCCCTCAGGACCTCCAGGGGACAAGGGAATAGCAGGCGAGCCGGTATGACCCTCCAACCCTCTCTCCATCCTTTCATATATCTCTCTCCCGTTTCCTCATCTTCTCTGCATCTTTACACCCCCTGACATATCTTGATGCCTTCATCTGCCTCAGTCTCTTTCCCTCTCTCTCTCCTTCTGTTTTCTTCTTTGCTGAGTCTTTTGCTGTATTCTTACTTTAGCTCATCAAACTTTTCCTCTCCCTTTTTCATAATCATACTTGCCTGTTTTATTAGCGTCTCTTTGGCAACAAACAGCACCCTGGTCCTCTCTGCCCAGACCTGTTAGCGCCAAAATAACACAGCTAGGAAGAAGTTTATGAGACAAATATTAGTAATTATTAAGAATATATTCGCCTGTATTAAATGTTTCCTCCAGAGCAGCCAGAGAATGGTCTCATGCTTCACAAATCTGTTCTGTAGTGGCAGGGGAGTGAACTGCAAGTATGCTGGGTGACTAAGTGAGTAGATTGGTTTTTGAAAAAGAAAGATTATAGACAGAAGTGCTAAATTGCTGAACTTGTGACAATTGAACTATGTGACCATTGCCGTGATGGATAAAACATTTGCTGTTCTTGTGGTTTCATTTTTTTTGCACTAAAAGCGTCAAAACAGGAAAAGACAGATTTAAAAATGTATCAGTTTGCATGCACACTGATTTTAGCTCATCAACATTAAAGACACGCACCCATTCCCTCTTTTGATTCTCCTGTTTCCTATTACTGCCATCACTATCTGAAGGGGACACAGGCAGTTGAATGCAGTTTACATACAGCAGAGTGTTTATAGCTACAATAGTAAAGACAAATATTATGTGAGAGACTGAATTTCAAATGTATTTTGGTTTGTGAAGGTGTAATTAGCATTTTAGTAGGTAATAAACAATTGCATGATCATGCCAACTACAAGCTATAGAATATGAGTTTTTAAGAGTTTGTTGAAAACTTAGTTTGGGTTTAGACAAGCTATTGTGATTACATATGAATAAAGATTTAATCACAGTTGGAGGACAAAGTGGAGTTTCTCAGCAACCATCTATAAATATGAATCCTCCCTCCGATACATTGTTCCAAATAACCTTTTTCCCTTCTAATCATTCTCCATTGTTGCATCCCTTGTGCCGCACAGCTGCTTCTCACTGATAGGCAATACACTTCTGAGCCCCGCTAAACTTTCTTTGGGCGCACAACCAGCAATATGAATTAAAGACCACACAGGTGACTTCAGTTATGCAATTGCTATTGTTTGGACTGGATGCAAGTCAACCAGGGAGCAAACGTTATTCAAATGCTGAGATTAAGAAGTATTTATGGCAAAGCGTCAATGTTTTAGAAGCATAATTAGTAACACACTTATTCCGTTCAGAGCCAAACTGCGTACAGATGGTTTACTGATGTATCTGCCGCTGGCTCATATCTCCTTTTTTTGTGCTTATTAACTGAGATCTGATGTTGATTATCGTGAAATGTTCTTCATTGGTTTTTGGTGTGATTGTCATTCAAGCATTTGTGTTGTCATCTATAGGGACCACCTGGGCCACTAGGGACTGTGGGACTGTTAGGAGAAGTCGGTCAAATGGTGAGAGATTTTTTCTTTCAAACACGCTCACACACTCAGGCATCTGCACGCAAGCATATACCGCATGGATAAGGTCCTTGGTGTTCTTCCGCATGGTGAAGACTAAATGATTAAATATGTGACATGTGTTGTTCACCCTACACCAGTGAATCCATAATGCTCTCTGATTGAAGAAATCTGTCCAATCAAACTAATTTACCCCCATTACAAAGGTGTCCTCTTTCTCTTTTTCTCTCTCCCTTCTCTCATGACAATACGTAATGGAACGCACCCTCAACATATTGTTCATATCTTATGCCAAAGAGTCATTAACCCTCAGTTTTTGTCCAAAATCATTGAACATTTGAATTTCTCCATCCTTTACGTGTTTGTAAAGGGTCCTCCGGGCAAGGTGGGGGAACCAGGCCTGCCAGGCGAGCCAGGGGAGAAGGTGAGACAATATACTGTTGCACCATTGCATGCCTAATTTGACCAAACTACACTGATTAATATCAAACAAATACACAAGAAAGACAGAAAGAATATTGCCTGTGACCTGATGCACGTGTGAGTATCTGTGTCTGTGTGTGTCAGGGGGCCATTGGACCTGCTGGGAACATCGGAGAGCAGGGACTAATAGGACAGCGGGTACATTTATCAGCATTGAACTATCAAATATTTTGCATTTACCATGTGGAGCTGTTCATTTCATTAACCTTTGTATATTTGTCTGCATGTGTGATAACAGGGAGAGTCCGGCCTAGAGGGAGAAGGTGGTCTAGCTGGTCCCGATGGAGCCAAGGTGACGTGTTTTTCCCAAATTGTCTTATTATTAGGATATGGAGACACTAACTTCAAAACGCTGCCCTATACTTCACTACTGATCCTATTCTGTCATTTTTGCATGCTTTAGGTGAAGAAACGTAAATAGAGTCATGTTTTTTGGTTCATATTCTCAGGGTGAAAAGGGCGACATGGGTCAGGAGGGTGACACAGGAGAAAAAGGTGAAACTGGGCTAAAGGGAAAGGAGGGCCCACATGGAAGTCCGGGACTCACTGGCGTCAGAGTAAGTACTCTGTCTTTCTGGTCAAATTGAGACATAACCATTGATTGCAAGCTGACTTTCACAGACTCTCAAACCCCACATTAAGCTGTTTTGTTTTCTCTCTGAAGGGTCCAGAAGGCAAACCTGGCAAAATTGGGGAAAGAGGCAAACCAGGGTTGAAGGTATAAACACCAAATAATCTCTGACTGCGGTTTAATCCTTCGGAAACCAAAAGGATTCTCTGGCATTGACATAGAAATGCTGTGTGGTCAGCGATTCTGTAACTTATCCTTTGTGTATGTCTAGGGTGCCAAAGGTCATCAAGGTCACCTTGGGGAGACTGGGACTGTGGGGAAGACTGGACCGCCAGGTTTTGTTGGGCAGAAGGGGTCCAGAGGAACCATTGGACACGTGGTAAAGTGTAACAGTAATGATTTAGATATTAACCACATGTTTTTTAAATCACAACCAGTTATATGATAAGTTTGAACGCTATGTAACATTCTAAATTATGTAGAGTGACACAACATTTGTTCTCTTTAGGGGGCTCCTGGTCGAATGGGTCAACAGGGGGAACCTGGTCTTGCAGGTTATGAGGTAAATAAGTGTTTGCCTGCCGATGGACCTTAAACATTAAACAAGCCTGTTACAGTTATTTGCATTCGGTGTATCATTTCACGTAACATAATTTCTTGTGTCTGTCTTTGCAGGGCCATCAGGGATCACAGGGCCCCATGGGGTCTTCAGGACCAAAAGGTGAAAAGGTACACCTCGTTCACTTTGTGTGTAACACTGATCTCTTATTCTTCCTCCTTATCTTCAGTAAATCAGTCTGTTCCCAGCGCCTGCTTGGATTGGCCACAAATCAGTTAAAAGTGGATCAATAAAACCAAATGTTTTTCATTGAGCTATGAAACAAGCATCCCACAATGCACCTCTCTCAAAAAGCAGCTTGTACTGATCAGCCTTGTTTTGATGCCTCAGTGCCTCCATCTAAGATGACACGGATTTTACACACATGGAGAGGTTGTGAGATGTTTGCTGTAACACATAGTCATCTAAAAGAAGGAGTATACTAAGTAAACGTTCCAACATATGTAATATTTAATGAGATGTTTCAAAAGCTGGATAAAGTGTACTGAAACTTTAGGAATTTGTGTATCTCAAATAAAACATCTAACATCACTGTTCTGATTTTCATCTGCAGGGTGAGCAGGGAGATGATGGGAAGGTAGAGGGTCCTCCTGGTCCTCCAGGTGACATAGTAAGTCACACCTGACTTACTTTTCTCCCTCCTTCTGCTGTTTGTCTGCTATAAGGTGGCAGAAATCACATTATTTGCAGTTTACTGATATATTTCTTGTTTTACCAGGGTCCCCTAGGTGACAGAGGAGAGAGAGGGGAACCAGGAGATCCGGGTTACAAAGTATGTATCATTACTTCAGGTGATTCTGAAATGACTGATTGGGATATTTGAGTTTATGAGGTTTATATTCTGTTACTCTTTCTCAGGGTCAAGTTGGTGTGGACGGACAGAGAGGCAGGTCCGGAGCACCTGGACAACCTGTGAGTGTTGAAATTTGTGATTTTCACACATGGTTCTGTCACCAACTACCAGCTCACACAGGTCGCCTTTATATGCTTTCATTAACATAACTGGCAATTTTAGGGACAGCCTGGACCTCGTGGAACACAAGGACCCAAAGGGGCCAAAGGAGATCAAGTAAGGATGTTAAAACAAAAGCATTTTGTGTGTTTGCTGTGTAGTAGATGGTGACTCGACCTCTGCGTGCATTTTTGAAGAGTTATAGTTTGATTTGAAGTCCTATTTATTGTCTGTCTTGCATTCCTGGAGCGCTTTGGATATAGAATATTCAAGCCTTTATATGGTGTAAGTTCAGTGCCTGAGTAATCATCTCAAGTGAAAGGACATTATTTGACATATTTCTAATCTAGATTGTTGCAAAAACACCAGGAGGTCTCTGGCAAAGTGGGAAAGTTAGCAAACAATGACTAGCAGATGTGGGACAATAATAATCCATTATAATCTAATTTCAACTTTAAAACATTTTCCCTCTCTTAAGGGTCAGAAAGGCAAAAGGGGTCAGTCAGGACAAAAAGGAACCAGAGGACCAGAGGTAAGTCATTCATTATCCATAAATCCACACCTGCTTCAGTGACTTACAGTATTTTATTACAAAGTACAGATGTTTTGTATCTTCTCAGCCTTTTAAAATGTGTATTCATGACTAGAATACTTGGAAATGAGGCACAAACTAAAGTCATAAATAGATTAATCTAGACGGGATAACTGATTGTGCTAATTAACTCAGGTAAAGGCATGAAAAAGAAGCCAGTATCGCACACTGTCAATGCTTGGTCTAGTTTTCTGATAAGTCCTCTCTTCTCCTCAGGGTGGGGGTGGTCTTTCTGGTCCCAGAGGTGTGGTGGGCCGAGAGGGACTGGAGGGTGTGCCCGGGGCGGACGGAGTCCCAGGAAAGGATGGCAGTAAAGGCATGCCGGTGAGACAAACAGCGAAGTCTATTGTTCATTAACCATATTTAGTTTTATCTATTGCTTTGCTAACATGCCAGAAGAAGGTAGACGGGGTCATGAAGCTCTAAATGGTTTATTCCCTTGGAACCACAAATGTTATCAGCCAATTTAATGGTTCTCTATTGATTAATAAGAGTCTAGTGTTGACATTTGTACTGAGATTGGTGAATGAAGCTTAAAGAGCACCCAAAATGGAAGGTCTTATCCTCTGCAGAGCATGAATGCATGAATGTGAAATTTAACAAAAGGTAAATTGGACCCAGTTCTAGCAGGACATAAGTTTGTCTGTTTGTGTTAGGGATGGTTCTTATTCATCTTGCTTTCATGATGTGTATCTAGGGAGAGCATGGTGATGATGGGGAGGCTGGTCTTCCTGGCAAAGCTGGCTCACGTGGTAAAACCGGCGTTCCAGGACTCCCAGGAGATCAGGGGGGCATTGGACCAAAGGTAAGTTACAAGTATTAATAACTGTAATGAAATTCTACTAAGTGATCAAGATAGACATAATGTGCTGCTGTGCTGGGGGTTATATTTGTATGATGGCCTTAATTATCAGATGATTGCAGAAATAATTATTTATCTTCCTGTAAGTGATACACACAGTCATTTGATCATCTAATTGTGCGTCCAGGGTGAGCAGGGTCTTCGAGGCCAGAATGGACCTCCAGGCAAAAGAGGCTTCAGAGGTGGAATGGGACTGCCTGGGTCACAGGGTGACCAAGGACCAAAAGGACAACCTGTGAGTGTCAGCCAGAGATACATACACATAAACATATGTAAATAGGCAGTGACTTTAAATCATATGGTTTGCTGACATTCTCTTTTTGGAGATTCTGTGTTTCTTATTGTTGACTAAATTCTTGTTCAGGGTGATACAGGGGAGCATGGATTTCCAGGAATTCTGGGAGTCTTTGGACCAAGGGTATGTTCTTCACCAAACGCACACTGCTTCAGCACATTGTCCACAAGTCTTTCAAAATGATGAGCTGGGCAAATTTTCTTTTCATGTCCTGCCCATGACCTGTTTGTGTTGCTCCATGTGTGCTTGTGTGTAATGTTGTATGGTTTTAAACAATAACACAAACTGCAAGTGTGAAGCAAAGTTTCCATCATGCACCATAAACACATTCCAACTGTGTGTGGTTGAGGTTGAGGCAGTGAAGAAAACTCTGTTCTGAAAGCACTATACAGAACATTACCCCAAGCCAAAATCTGTTAGGGCAGCTGGAAACACTGTCTTCAATCTGGAAACAGTTAGTGGCTGTCAGATGTTCCATGATGAGACGTAGACATAGTTAGAGATACAGTAGGAGTTGGTGTGTTTTCAACAGGTGTACAGAGTGGGTCATGAGTGTGAATGAATTTTTATCACTTCTGTTTTCAGGGGTCTCCAGGCGACTTTGGGCCAAAGGGCATACGGGGACCAAAGGGGCCACAGGGCACAATGGTAAGTAAACCAATGATCTAGATTACACTGATGAAATGCACTGAAGCTCTTATTTTATTCTTTTTCTCAACTCCTTCTCTCCATCAGGGCAGAGGAGGAGTTGCGGGCCCTATAGGAATTATTGGTCCCAGTGGAAGAACAGTATGTATTATACAGATTGAGATAAGCTTTAACATTTGTCTCTGCTGATATTCTACAGACAACTGACGGTGTGCATCATGCATCTCTTTACAGGGTCCTAGAGGAGAGAAGGGCAATCACGGAGAGACTGTGAGTCTTCTTCACTTCTTACTGCGTCTATTCTTTTGAGTTTATTTAAACTTTGTTTACATTATCTGATGTATCAAAAGCAGATTTGATGACAATATTCAGGCTTAAAATATGTCTTTTCTCTCTCTGAACAGGGATTGCAAGGCCCAAGGGTATGTTTGCAGAGTGTGTCTTTTTCTGTTGTTACACAGCATTTGGAATTTCTATGAACACTTGACTGACAACATATTACCTCATCCAGCATGTGTCTTTTTCTTCTTTGTTAGGGATCTCCTGGACCTCGTGGACCCCCTGGACTTCCAGTAAGTTTTCCAGCTTTACAGGTTTAAGCAAAAAGTCAAACAAACATAATGTCATATTCAATAGCTGAATAGCTCCTTTTCTTCCCTTTAGGGTCCCCTGAGCATCCCTCTATCATTTGTAAGTCATGTTATGTTTGCTGTTTTCATTACATCCAATAAGGCTTAAAGCAGTTCAAATATACTGTAATGTGTTATGCAGAAAGATACAATGACACTGATGAAATAAGATTTTGTTATTTTGCTACAGAAAGAAGACGGCCTTTTGTTAATGGATTCATACACTCCACTCAGGACTGAGGTTAGTGGAGTATGACGTCAGCATTTTTCTATATTGCGGTGTATTTTAATGTGTTGCAAACTGCACAGGCTCATTTTTTGTCTGCCCTCCAGAATAAGCCAGTGATGGACCTGCCGATGCTGGACCAGGGCGCAGAGATATTTAAGACCCTCCACTACCTCAGTAACCTGATCCAGAGCCTGAAGAACCCACTGGGCACTCGGGACAACCCCGCCCGCATCTGCAGGGACCTGCACAGCTGTGAACAGAAGTTAAACGATGGTGAGGGTGTGTTGTGTTGATGAAAGAGACAGAGAGCAATTTGATGTTTAAGTAGACTAATCCCAAATGTGTTTGTATTTTCAGGCAGTTATTGGATTGATCCGAACCTGGGCTGCTCGTCTGATACAATAGAAGTCTCCTGCAACTTTACTGGAGGTGGACAGACTTGCCTAAAACCAATAACCGCATCCAAGGTAAGGTATTTAAGTCTACAAGTTTATAAAATATAATGAATGGGAAATATTACACACATAAGTGCATACCAGACCTGTTAACTCGGTGCTTGTTCTGCCTGTTTGAGCAGCCGGCAATCAGCGTTGGTCGTGTCCAGATGAACTTCCTGCACTTGCTGAGCTCAGAGGCAGTGCAGCACATCGTCATCCACTGCCTGAACATCTCAGTTTGGAGGTCAGCTGAAGATCAGCTAGATGCCCAGGGGTCTGTGAGATTCGAGGCCTGGAGTGGGGAGGTGTTCGAGGTGGGAGGAGAACTTGAACCAGAAGTCATAGAAGATTCCTGCTGGGTAGGACCAACATGATGTCACCTGGCTTTGAGCCCTTAAGTTGGCATTATTCTTAACGTTCAAATTTGTATCCCCAAATTGTAACATTCATGTTTTTGTACTAAAAAATGTCTTGTGTATGTGGGTTTCAGATAAAAGATGGCCGCTGGCACCAGACCCATTTTGTGTTCCACTCCCTGGACCCCACCCTGCTCCCTGTGGTTGACATCTACAACCTCCCCAACACTACTCCCGGCTCACATTACCACCTAGAAGTAGGTCCTGTATGCCTCCTGTGAGTGCTGCAGTGTAAGTCAGAGCATGGAGAGGTGGATCATCACCCATGCAGGCGTGGAGGTCGGAGCAGTCTCCCCCAATCCATGGCAAAACAATCCAAGCGAGTACAAGCCTCCCTCCAAACAGATCCTGCTTCACTCCTATTGGACTGCAGACAGAGGGAGGAAGCATGGGGAGCTGGGGGGGGGCAAAGAAGAGCTGAGGAGGAGAAGGGGAGTTCTTGCACTAATAGCTTCTCCATATGGCAAAAGCTTCTCCAAGCTCTTCAAGAAGGATCTCCATATGTACGCCCACTTGGTGAAAAAGGCTCTATGCCACACAATGTCTCTGGAACATTGCTAAGTGAAGGGAGACCAAGGCCAAGTTAATCAGCGGACATTATAGTAACTTATTTTTTTAACTGTATACAATCTGTATACTGTGTGTACTTTTTTTTTGGAAATACCAGGAATTCAATTGTGTTAGAAGAGAAGAATAAAAGTAATTGGGATCAGTTAAATGTACATATATATGTATGCTTAATATTAACGTTTAAACATGTATTATGTAAAGAAATAATCTTCAAGTGCAATAGAAAATGAGAAGATAATTTGATATTTTAAATTTATATGGAAGGATTTTTCAGGGGTGCCATTTTATTTGCCTTTGGTGCTCATCTCCTTGTGATCTTGCCTATGTGAAGTAATCCAGAGGCAGGCTCATTTGCTTAAATTGAGCAGAAATCACATGCGTATTTACTAGTGCTCCAGGTGGGAAATCGTGGCTTTTAGTTTTCCTCCCTAATGCGGGAAAACCAGTGACACCCAGTCAGCTCTCAGTAATAATGTCTGAAGCCACACACTGAGGCACACAAGCCGTCCACGTGGAGAGTGAGTGCATTAAATACTTATTGCTATACTTTATTATACATTATTGAACCGGATGCCACTGATGATTAGGGAGGATATCTGCGGTTGTGGGGATTAGAGGTCAGAATGAAACAGAGTGTGGAGCTCTAGTTCTCAATAGTGTTTAATAACCTTCTCTACAACTGTGGAGTGTGAAATCAGTTCTTCTTTACTTATGGCAAAAGATAGGAGGGTAATAGTTATTATTTGCTGAGTGCCACATTGGACCAGGAGTCTCTTCTTATACCCCACTTACAGTAGACAGACTACAGGTACAGGCAGTCCTTAGAGGAGAACTGAGCCACAGGAGAGAGGAGAGAGGGTCCATGAATTAAATCAAAACCCTCATCTTTTATCCCATGCTCTCTCTAATGCATGGTGCTAAGTAAGTTATCTAAGGTGCTAACCATAGTGCTGTAATTACACCACTTTGCTAAAATATTCTGATGTGTATAGTGCATGCTTGCTTAGATGAATAAAAATAGTCCATATAATATATTGCCATAGCTTCCATAATGCACTATAATGGTAATATCCCATCCAAAACTACATAGTTTCTTAATAGTCAACGATTTTTATTCAAAACTGTTTTTGTTCAATGCTGCATTTTACAGAGATGCTTATTCTGATTGAAAATATTTTAGAGATTTCTCCTTTTGTATACAGTATAAATCACAGGGTTCTGAATTATTTTTTAAGAATAAAGTTTTCTTTTTCTCTGTACAAAGCCCCCCACAGCTGTAAGTAATATTTTTTAGAAACACAACTAGTGGAGATAGTTTTAATTAAATAAAACAGTTTCTTCTTGTAGCTGGACACACGTGTGTATAATTGTGCAAGCCTTGCTGTATACAGTGGATCCCCTCTTGCTAATTTAATGTTATTTAATGTTAATGTTTACTGAGCAAATTTCCGTTGGCTGAAGCAATACTACTCTTTCTGACAACTTTATATATCAGTTTGCCCAACTGGTCTTGGAGTTTATAGATTTTTTATGTGTAAATTTGGGGCTCCAGAGAACAAATTTATTGCGATGTTAATTATCTTTTATTTTTTTAATTTTTGTTATTTTGCTTTATGTTGTTTTTCCTCTATGATAATCAACCATGTACTGTACCAGGACTCTGTGCTATACTATAACGTGTGTTTTAAAGAATTATGCAAATATGTGAAAATTGTTTTTTCTTTTTGTAAATCTGTTGTAGACATTAAAACGAGCTAAGAATACCTCACATTTTTACACGTAACTTGGAGAAAAGATTTTCTGTTGCCTTTATAACTAAAGCCTGTTTGGAAATATCAGCCAAATACAGTAAGTCATCAAACTCTGAAACAACACCATTTCTGGTGCCAACATCCTGTTTATACATTGTTCAATGTCCATTTGTTCAATAAATACTTTCAATTTGTGTGTGGATTATTACTTTTGCCCTATTTGGACGCCTGGAATACCCAGGAACAAATCAAATATCTGATTTGTAAAATAGCTTTATAAACTATGTGAACACAGATTAAGAAATATGCAAGGTTCTACCTCTTTAGTCTATTTATTAAGTTGATATTTACAATCATATTACGTTTCTAAAGGTACAAACAACAATTGAATACCTTTAACAGTAGTTCACGTTTTTGCTCACTCGAGATCTCAATGGTTACGATTCTGAAAGCTTACTTAAAGGGAACAAGTGTCTCTACACAAAGAGCCAAAACTTTGATATGGGTACCAGATTCAAAGACATGCGATGAGGGCCAGTGTTTTTTTAACATAACTATTATATGGCACTTTCATTTAACAACTTTGTAAACAGTGGAGAAGTGGAGTTGCAGTTGAGGATGATTTGAGCCAATGGCCAGATTTACCTGTTAAGGCCCTAAGGCAAACATTTACTGTTGGGCCCCTTCAAACCCTACACCTACTTCTCTGTCTGCCGGGTGTATTTAGTTCAGTGCAACCAGTAGTCTTTTGCTGAAATAATACTTTAACCACTAATAACCACACTTTGACACATACGCTCATACACACCCACTCACACACACACATGCACCATCCTTAGTTGATATTTTATTTCTTTATTTGTGCAAATCCCCTAACAAATTTGCAATTAATCAAATTAACAAATCCAACTGTCTTGCAGTAATCTGAGGCTTTTGGGGCCCCTTGGAGTCTGGTGCCCCGGACAGTTGCCCACATTGCTCAGTTGGTAATCCTGCTTTGGTTTAGAAAATTACAGGAGAAAAGGGAGTGGTGGGTGTTTCACAGAAACTTATAATGATGTTCATGATGATGTGCTTGCCTTGGACACCAGTGTTGCGTGAGTTTGTGTGTTTATTCGACAAACACAGACACGGGACAGAGGGCTAAAACAGGACTCACATGCTGCATCTGAGGGAAGAACATATAACAACGTTATCAGCAATGTTACATTTTATCAATGGTATCAATCTATAGTTTTATGTCTTACAATAAAAGAATGACCATTTTACATCCCAGTTGTTAATTGTGAAAATCTGGCTGAAATTAAGAGTTACACCACTTGATGTCGCTATTGTTGTTGTGATGCATTTCATCTGCGACTGAATAAGCTGTTTACACCATACACACCAAGGAAGTTATAAACGTCTCAACCGTTTTCTGAATGTACCCAGACTGTAGTCATTACCAAAGACTGTATTCCCACAAAATGTTATAATTAGCCCACTGGAGCAAATGTTAATTATTCCGCGCCGCCATGGAACACACCCATCACACTCACCACACACATACAAATTATGTTTAAGCATTAACTTTGATGAATATTTCAGACACACATACACACACAAGTAAACTTTGACACCGTTTCTGTTTCAGTCAGATAATGAGCCAAGGAGTCCTGCTTATTCACTTAAATTTTGTTACGGATGCATTACAAAAACATGGCACACATCGGTGTCCCTCTCTTGTAAGCAATTTATCCTTATTTATTCTCCCAGTTTAGGTATTGTTTATTATTCCACATGTCCTCTGTCTGACTGTGGTGATCTTTAGGTGTCAAACATATATTTATTCTTGGGCACAGTGAATTAAAACCAGTCACTTTGTCTTAAAAGTGTGCTGTCAGAGGCGGTAACTTGACCGACTGCTACCAACAGAGCACATTCTTCATCCGACAGCGTCTTTATTTTTGAGCCTATTTGTACCTCCCCAAAGTGTTTGTTTTGGCCAATCGGTTCGTCCCAGTATCCACTCTGTATTATGCTGCCTTTCTACTGCTCGAAATTTATTTAGTTTTAAGCCAATACAATAAACTTGCAATTAAGTATCAGTGTGAACAAACACTGAGATGGGGCTCAAAGTAATCACAGCACATAGTCTATGTTGTTGTAACTTTACGTCGTCATTTTTATCTTTTTATGGCATCTACTGTGAAGTTTCAACCGTAAATTCAAATCTTACCCACAGAGCCTGAAGGCATCACCAGTTTCCAACGTGCACAATGGTGACGTTTACTATATCGTGATGGCGGTAGCCTGGACTATTTTGAATTCCGTCCCGCTTTTCGAAGTTAACGCCACGTCTAGTCAGTAAAATGCTTTATTACTGTGGAGAGAAGAAAAACTAACCCAACCGCTATCATGGATTCCGTCGTGGGGGACGACTTGACGCTCCCCGTTGACATCAACGGAAGGTAAACCCTCCAACGATAGCTAGCGAGCTAACGCTAGCTTGTAAGAACATTGCTTTACGTTATAGCTAACACTAATCCGAAATCAGTAACTAGTTACCGCTGCATGGGCCATGACTATTAACTGGAACAACACAAAACACCCAAGTTGTCATGTCTTTGATATAACGTTAACGCTATAACGTTAGTGACTAACTCGACTCCACTTACATTAGGTGTGCTACAAGTAATTAGCTACAGTTTTTATAACGTTAGGTCTCATGAGTAATAACTACTCTTGTTTATTTTCCTGCTGGTAAGTTAGTAGGTCATCTGACATTTTGATGATCACACACATCAAATGTATCTGTAAAATGAAACTTAACCTAACATAATGTTGAAGTAGCTAGCCAACTCATTTTTAATATCGTCTTCGATAACGTTATTTATTTGGGAATGGTTAGGTCAAAAATAAGACGAGTTAGCAGCTCATTAGATATTGGTCCTCTAGTTTATGTTGTTTTGACTGACTACATGATTTAGTTTAACTACTAGGAAACATTGACATGATTCTAACCAGTGCACAAAAATGTGCGTTTCACGTTAACTACACAACGAGCACTATTATCAAAATTGGCTAAATCTCTGCTTTAAAAAGTAATGCTTTTTTTTTGTGCTGCCAGTTTTACTTAACCCCATAACAGAGACCAAAGAAAACAAAGACTTGGGGACCAAAACAACCCATCCTTCGTATGCTACACCACAAGTGCTGTAGAAACACCGGTGTAGAAAGCCTGTCAAACGTACAGACTACCAGTAGATATTACCGTTATAAATCACATTCAGCTCATTGGACGCTGTTGCGACATTACTGCGATTGGTAGGTCGTGTTTTTGACCTGTCATTCAGAGAGTGAAAAGAAAGCGGAAATTATCGGAGCCAGTTTTTCTGCCGGGTTCCGACTGAAGCAGCGACGTCTCCCTGTACTCTTTTGTACAAAATGTGGAGTTGACATGTCTTATTTGTTTTTTTCCCGCGTGCTCTCCGTGACAGGATAGAGAGTGTCTGTGGTAGGTGAACTGTGCATTATTAGCTCTGCTCCGATATGCTCGTGCTGGATAGTGCTCGCTTATAAACACACACACACACACATATATATATATATATATATATATATATATATATATATAGCTAGTCTTCAGCTCTTTCTGCTCCGGCATCTATGTGTGTTGCGTTTGTAGTGTCCTTGGTTCGTCTCCTTTGTAAATGACCCAGCCCAGCTGTGTTCTGTGCGGTCATCCAGGTGGTAAGCGTGCTTCAGTAATCCAACACGTTAGCTGATATGTGTGGTTTGAGTTACGTATTCGGTAATTCTGAAACCTGATTCGCTTTACGCTTTTTAAATTAAAAACAAATATGGCTTTACGTACTGTTATTAGCTTCAGTTATTTTTGTGTTTTGATTAGCTACTGTACGTGATATTCCTGTGTTGCACAGCTGCTTCCATGTTTGTCACTACTGTTGTTCAAAATGAGAAGAAAAAAATGAGGAAGTCACTGTTTACATGATATGACATTGTTTCCACTGGGCACAGGAGGGGTTTACTACAAATGCACTGACAAAGTGTTTTAATATAATGTATTCTGCATGAGAGTTTCATTTGGGACGGTTCCTATGGAAGTTGTTACACATGTTTATACTTGGTGCATTTATTCTTATCATGGCTCTTGTTGTAGAGTGCTTCCTCTCCACTAACACAGGAAAGACTTGCTTGGCATGTGAAACCTCAGTGATGCAATAATTGTCAACACATTTTTACTTACCGTCTGTGTTTTGCGCAGGATTATTCTGCTCATATTCTTCATGTTTGATATTTTTTACAGTGTAGATCCACTTTGATATTAAAGAGTACTTTTGTTATTGATCAGTGTAGATAAAAACCCCAATTATATCCACTGTGATTTATGTTTTAAATGTCCAAGAGAGTGCTTGAGTAATTTCAGTTGGCATTGTATCTCTCTTTGTAGTGTGGGGTGTCAAAACAGAACAAACATGGGGAAGAGCAGTGTCATTATTGTTTATTGTTCTAGCCTGACACTGTGCAAGGCAAGCTATACATAAAGTGTATTTCTAGCAGGGATATTCAGAGTTCCCATTGTCACAGACAGCCTGGGAAAGGAATGGATTCTTTTTTTTATTGTTATCATACTTAGCTAAAGCACAACCTGCATAAAACCGTATCAATATATAGACATGAAATATAAACAAATCATGCTGGAGCTGTAGATGGTTGCTGAGGAATATACCCGAGAAGCAGCCGAGCGGCTGTGCTTCCACTGCCGGGGGAAGTATGGGAGGTAGTTATGTAATGCTGCACGTTATATATATTATTAGACACAAGGTTGAAGGTTAAGAAACATGAGCTTGGACCCAAATAGTTGATGCTTTTGTTTATGCAAGTCATTTCCTTTTTAAAACACATTTGTCAGGAGAAATTAGCACTAATGCTTAAACAGCGTTACTACGTGTGCAAGTGTGTCGTGGCAGTGCAGCCCTGGTTCCTTTTTGTGTCATTGTGATCCAGATGTGTGTTGCTGATGTTTGGTGCTTTGTGCCGTGTCTGTGAGTGCTGCCGCTGTCCCATCACTGTGTGATGCTTAGCCGGTCAGAGCCACAGTAGACTACTATTCTACCAAAGAAAGCCCTCTCCGTCCTGTCTCTGTTCGCTCTCCTCCTGTCTGTCTGAACATGAGAGCTGGGCTGCCACTGGCACATGGTCGCACACACACACACACACACACAGACACAGAAAGGGCTTCTGCCAGAGTGGATGTAAATGAAGCAGAGAGTCATTCTTAAGCTATTTATGGAGCGTTCTTCAGGCTCAGTGGAACTGGCCAGCGTGAGTAATACATAAACACAGCGCATTTGTGTTAAAAAAACCATACACCATAATAATGAGTGTATGTGTATGAGCACAGATAGGGAGCAGAGCTGCCTTTGGTTCCTGTGGATTTTAAAAATGTGGATTTTCTTTGTTGAATGTGTTGAAAATGTAATAGTGATCCCTTTTTTTATCCCCTATATTCATAGTTACTAGACTGCATCGCTAACAAAATGATTCTGTCCCCAGCTGCAGGCTGCCAGACTCCATAGATGCTGGGGAATATTCCACAGACAGCATGACAGGTACAATAAGACTTTCTATTGTTCTCTTTTTGTTTTCTTTTCTTTCTCTCCCTTGTGTATTAATTAATACTGCTGTTGAATCATTGCTGTGACCTCCCAGACGTATGTTTCCAAAGCTGTGATAAGGAGTTAGCTATATGGTGTTTATTAGCTAATCCAGTTTCTATTTCATTGTGAAGCTCTTGATGTGCCAACAATACCTCAGGCCAGAAAAACATTACAACTGATTTATAGATATAGGTTAGCATATATTGCTTCCTGTCAAGTTGGTCGTGTGGATAAATGAGCCAGTGATGGGGGAAAAATAATTAATTAGGTTTAATAGTAAAAATAAATAAAAAAATAACCAGAATTCTACCTAAATCGTAGATATTAGATCAAACTGTACAGCATGCTTTTCGTCTCACCACCTGTCTCTGACTTTTGCTTGCTCCTGGTTTCTCCTCAGTAGATTTGTCAGATTCTAGTTTCAGGAATTCAGGGAATAATGACTTGAGGGTCATAAATACCATCTGTAGAGATTTATTTATGTTTATATTGAAGACTATCATTCATTCAAACCTTTGTTTAAGCCCTCATTTGCAGTGATGTCAAGAATACAGAGAAATACTCGCGGTTCAGCACGTCAAAAGCATGTGTTTGGTGCACAAAAACTAAAGGCAGATTCTCCGAGACATTAGCGTACACTGAAGGCACACTGAAGGACGGAAGCCGCATCCCTCTGATTTGGAAATAAAATGCACATAAACAATAAACTTGATACAAGCGTGAGGGGTGATGGAGCTCTTCCTGTGAGTCAGGAGTTAGCGTTGTGAAATGTGTTGTCGACGAGTGTTACATGATCAGCCGTGGGCTGCTTTCAACTGATCTAACCAGGGCAGCTCTCCAGTAGCTGTCTCCCCTCTGATGCCTCTGCCTGTGGAAAAACATTTCTGCTTTCTCTTTCTGCCTCTAAAATAAACACACACCTGAAAGTTAAGCTATTCTTGTGATCAGGGAAGAATATCTGTGCTGTAGAGACTGCAGTGCAGGTGTGAATCAAACGAGTTAAAGTGTATCACTTTGTTGTTTTACAGCTCCGTCCTTCCCTGACAAGATGTCCCCAATCAAAGCCCTCACCATGAAGGACTATGAGAATGTGAGTGACTTGCATCAGTGACTTGCAGTGTTTCTTAAACTGGAATTATAATGTTATATGCTGATTTTATATCATCAACGTATAGGTTAACTTATAATAAGGACTTATACTTTATTTGGTTTATTGAGGCTATTGATTAATACATTGAATCGCTGAGCTCGTCAGTATGAGCCAGCAAACATGGTATTATGATTTATTAAACCTGATCCTCAGTCAGTGTAAACCAAACCACACTGACCATTTATGGAGATTTCGTGATGAGCGTGTTTGTGTGTGTGTGTAGGAGTAGGATTGAGATGGGCTGAAGCCTATATTTCAGCATTTGCGTGGAATGCATGCTCAGATTTCTTTGGCTCGTGCTGCCTGGCTGGCTGCATGATTAGAGGTTTTAACGGAGGGGTCCAGACTTCCACCTCCTCGTCTACCCAACCCCCTCCCATCACCAGATGTATGATGATCTGACCCTGCAGCACAATGATTCACAGTCTACTTCACACTCAAACACACATACAGGCATGAAGGGCCTCTCTTCACTTTAACAATAACCATACACATGGCCCTTCTCTGCTATGTAAACACGTTGTCCCACTTTTCTCCACAGATAGAAAAACAGCAGTTAAGAACTTTTTCACCCAAATTAACCTTGTTTTCTTTACTTTTTAAATAAAATGTTACTTGTGCGATTCATTTGCTGTGTATTAAATGTTTATGTCAATCATCCGCAGCAAATCACAGCTCTGAAGAAAGAGAACTTCAACCTGAAGCTGCGCATTTACTTCATGGAGGAGCGCATGCAGCAGAAATGTGACGACTCCACTGAGGAAATATTCAAAACGGTATGTATGTATATATATATATATATTTTTTATTTTTTATTTTATTTATTTATTTATTTTTAATTTTTATTTCTTTAGTATGCAAAATGTGTATTATCCCCTGTCTCTGCCGTGCATTAAAGCAGCCCCTCTGTGCCTTAATGTGACTCAGTGTTTCCTACCACAACCACAACAACCAAAACAACAGCTGGATTTTGATCCCACATTTAGGATCTTAGAAAAGACGTCTTGCCTTTTCATTGTTTTCTGTTAGAGCGAGATGTAAGAACATTGGAAACTCCTGAACTCATTAGGGCGGCTTGTGTTTCTTTTCTTATTTTTTCATTTTGAGAAGTAAAGTGTCATGTAAGAATGTTATCTTTATGTGCACACTCCGAGATAAAACCTTGAGAGAACCTTTTGGTCATATTAACAATGCAACTGTCAGGGAGAACGATCTCTCTGCAATATGTCTTCACTTTTGTGACTGCACCAGGTGTGCACTTAGTGCTATAATGGACTGAATGTTGTCTGTTTATAGAACATTGAGCTGAAGGTGGAGTTGGAGTCTATGAAGAGAGATCTGGCAGAGAAACAGGAGCTACTTGTGTCTGCATCGTGAGTATATTTATTCACATGTTTGGTGTCATTTTAAAAATGAAAACAATAACAGGATCTTAGTTGGCAGGAAGATGTCGTGGAAGCCCAGTGGCAAACGTGTAAATGGGCGCTAAGCTAATCACCCCCTGTGAATGTTTTTCAGGAAAGCGTTGGAAAGTCTGGCTGGTCGAGAATCGGGAGAACCCCAGCGTTTGAGAGAGCAAGCTCACAGAGAGATGGATGCACTCCGGGACGCGTTCAACAAGAGGATAGCTCACCTAGAACAGGTGAGTCAAAACGATTACAGCCTATTGAACACTAGAGTTCATACATTCCAAATTTACAGTCATACACTCCCCAATAAAGGGCTTTCTCTTGCTCAAAAAAAATCCCCAAAACCCAATTCCGTTTGTTTGAATGGTCAAATTAACCAAATGGTGTTTATGTTGATTGATACTCCTCAGTCTTGTGTTCAGTTTTGTTCGTGAACACAAAGATTCATCCAAATTGTTCCCATTTAAGACCCTAGATATCCAATATGCAGTACAGTAAAGTTATGCAGTGTTGGACAGTCACGACCATCAGCACTGGATTGGTGATAATTGCTTTGTCTTTTTTGCATCGTGCCAGTGTCTGCGAACGGCAGAGGAAGAGGTTGAGAATATGGCCGCCATCGCTGAGCAGGAGAAGCTTAAGAATATTAACATGGAGAAGCAGCTCCAAGCCCTTGGTCCACAGAGCACCTTCACCCCTGTCCCCAGACCAGTCCAAGACCTGCAGCTGTCCCTGCAGGAGAAGGACAAGTAGGGACAAGTAGAGATAAGAACAGACACATTCATGTTTTATTTTCTCTGTATTAAGATCTAAGTGTTTCCAATGTTTGTTTGTTTGTTTTTTTTGCGCACGCCAGTATCATTGAGCAGCTCCAGATCACTTTAAAGAACCAGGAAGCTGTGAGCCATCAGATGAAAAGTGCAGACAGAGCGACAGACGCGCCATCAGCTGACTGTGTTAAACAGCTCTCTGATCTCATCGCCAAGAAAGATCAGGAACTTGAGGTATGACTCTCATACGTTGCTAAACATAATATGTTATTTAGGAGCTGTCCCTCTGTAATGACATCAACTTTTCATTTATTAGAGTTACAGATTGTTTTATGGCATTTGTTGCCATGTTGTGAGAGTACAAACAGTACCACTCTGACTTCACTCAGCACTACGTGCAATATGCAAAGACCTTTAAGTGACGTTTGACTGTCTGTTTCTCAGGCACTGAGGGATGAGCTACACAGAGACAAGGACCAAACAATACCGGACCATCAGGTTGGTGTTGTGTTGATTTTCTCACTGACTTCTGCCTGACCGTGTAGGCTCTGCCTTTTTAGATTCTTTCCACAGATCCATGTTTTTTGTTTGTCCACTGGGAGACTTTTTATGTCGGCCAGTAGTATTGATCAGCACGCCATTGTTTCATATTCTGCTTCTAGCAATGGTCGTGCCTCAAACCAAACCAAACATGTGCATTAATGTGTCAAGTCATCACAAACACTCGCAGACCAACAAATGCACACAGGCTGTCTTCTTTACTGAACGCACAAAGCAGGCACTGTTGACTTCAGAGGACTTTGGTCTATATTCTGTTGAACCCCAGGAAATGTACTTTGGCGTGTTTTGTGACTTGCTTTTTTCCTCTGTGTGCCTCCTGCTGCTGTTTTTATTTGAGTTCTTCAGTAAAAAGCCTGGGTACTTTTGTTTGTTTGTTAAATGCGAACCCTGTCGATTGGGCTCATATGATGTATGTTATTGTTGCATGGATGGTGGTACTTGTAGTTTCTCACTTTGTCACAAGCTTCTCGAATGTCCACCGTATAGAGAAAATGCAACAAAACTATTAGTGAAAGTCCTGCGTTGTTGACGTTCAGAGCAGAAAGCTGTTAGTTGAGCAGTGCCCGTGGTTTCCTCATCGGGCCTTGACGTCTGGACTCAGGTCACAGTGTTAAGACTGGATTACCATGCTGTTGGGAGACAGTTCCTCTGCAAGTTATTTATGTCCATGTCTTGTCTGTGTGTCTTAATTAAAGGAAGGGGGGAAGCGGTGTAGCCTGCCAGTGTTTGTCAGATCTGGGTAAACAAACGTATGTGCTGCATCATGTGTAATGGATTTTTGAAGACGGTGTGTCTGCCGGGGACTTTGAATGGCCTCTCCAGGAAAGAGGTGTAATGGAAGGTGTGAGAGCAACGGTTGCCAGAAAACACCTCCTCTAATCTTAAAGTGGATATTTAGATGTACCGCCAGGCAGGATGGCCTCCTACAGGAGTGACCCCCGGTGAAGCATCCGTACGGGGCCGACCTTCATACCTGGTGTCCCTATCAGGGCATCTGGGAGGAGATTTTCTAGAGATGGTCTGGCACCGGGCGTAATGCAGATCGTTGCAGCAGTCGCAGAGGATTTTATCTGATTGAATGTGTGGGGGAGAGTGGAACAGAGGCGGGAGCAGGGATTATCAGAGGCTTAGGGCTTATAGTGCTCTGCGCTCAGTCATTCTCCTCTGTGCTTCTCTCGCTGATGCAGTGAGAGAAAATGATAGATGCTGTTCCTCGGTTGGCAGGCTGATTACCATTAGGCCACTGGACAGTGTGTGCGTGTCAGTGAGAGGCGTTTTGGACTTGTTTTAAGAGGGCGAGTCTGGAATCTAAAGATCTAAGTTGCCATGAGGGACCCGTGTCGTATATGTGGTGTTCGTGCGGTGGGGAACCAGTGTCGCTGGATTTTCAGCTCATCAGAAAATAGGAAGCTGCAGGTCATCTTGTCCCACGTGCTGGGCTGGGAGGTGACTCGCGACGGTCGCGGAGAGTTCCTCTGTGGGAAATGTGTGTTCCAGTTAGAGAAGGTGGTACAATGTGACGTTAACATCAGCCGTCTGCAGGATGAGCACAGCAGTCAGATCCAGAAGCTGCAGGCGGAGAAAGACCACCTGATCCAGTGCATAGTCCACATCTATAAAAAAAACAACCCAAGCCTGGACAAGAGTGACTGGGAGGGCACCAGCTCCAAGACTCAACACAGGTCCTCTGGGGTGGGCAGTCCTGACGATGAGTCTGTATGTCAACTGGCCTCTGAGGGACTGCAGTTCAGGGAGAGTAGAAGCGATCACACGGAGAATCGCATGAAAAGGTGCGTGAGTCTGGATCAAATTGTCAGTAAAGGGGCATTCCCAGGCCGCTCAGGCCTCCGGAGCAGCAGGCTGGGATCAGCCGCAGGGCTCGATGGCTTTGCGAAGAGCTTTGGTCTCAGAGGCACACGTCACTGTTCACTGCAGAGCATGTACCTTGACCTGATCCACCGTAAGGGCACACTGCCTAGACCTGGATTCAAAGGTCGCTCCTCATCTCTGCAGTCCCTCAATAGAGACTTTTCCTCGGACACTCCTCCAGACGCTCCACTCAAACTAAAACTCAGAGAGGCCAAGGTGTTTGCTGCCAGACATGGTGCCCCTGATGACCCGGGAGGTAAGGTTCAGGCCAGAGCGCTGCTCCGCAGCTCCCCACGTCAACCTTCTGTGATCTCGGACCTGATCCAGCTCCTGCGCTGCATCTCCAAGCAGCGAGTCTCTGCCCCTGCAGGGAGTCACATCCCTGTCCTGAAGAGGTTAAATACTGGCCCTCGCAACCCCCGAGCCAAGCGCAGACACAGAACGGCAGAATGGAAGTCTCTGCATGACCTTACAGAGGAGTTTGATGATGAGTACAGTCCTGTCCGAGTGAAGGTAGTTCTTCTCAGTAATCTCAGCTGGGTAAAACGCTGTAGCGCCAGTAATGAGCTGTGACAGACGGCAGCGTTGCTGCTCAACATTGCTGGCATTGATACATTTTTTCCTTTTCCTGTTTTGTGTGTTCTCTGGATTTGCTTAGAAGCAGAGTGAGGTTAGCCGATTGGAATCCAGCAGTAAGCTGCTGACTGAAGAGCTCACCCAGACAAAAAGCACTAACGAGAACCTGACCAAAACACTGGAGGACACCCAGAATCAAAACAAGGTACATGGAGATGACATTTTGCTCTGTTAAATATTTCTGAATGAGATTCAAAAATCTTGAGTGTAAGATCACTTCTTTCATGTAAACAGAACCTGTTAGGGAAGCTGGAGGAGAAGGAGAATGAACTCAACTCTGAGAAGAAGAATGCTCTGAAGCGAGACAAAACAATACAGGGGCTTACCCAGGTGCTCAGAGAAAAGGAAAAAGAGGTAAAATTCACACTCTTATTAACGTGTTTTAATTTTTTGTGGGGATCATAACATGCTCTCAGTATTCTGTATTATGCAGTGCTGTAACACCAACCTCTCTGTCTTACTCTTGCATTTGCACAGATTGCAGAACTGTGTCATGAGATTGATGACAGAGATGACGCTTTGGCCAAGGCAAGAGAGGCTGCACACAAAGCCCAACTGCAGAAATACCAGGTGCAAACCCGTCCTGCACCTTTTCATAGAGGGCCAGCCCATGACTCTATATGATAATGTTAATGGGTATTGCAGCCTCTGGAAAGATAAACATTTCTCGCATATGTCTCTCAGGGAGTAGAGGAGCACCAAAATCTATTAATGGAGAAGCAAACAGAGCTGGCCCAACTTCAGGGGGAACACCATGCCAAGGTGCTTGAAGCCCAAAAGCTACAGCGTGCCCTGGACAGGAAGGAGCAAGAGCTGGCTGATTTGCAGCAGGCAAAGGACCAGCTAGAGGTGGAACTGGAGGACCTGCAGCAGCAGAAGAAGAAGGGAGACAAGGCCTTGAATGTAAGACATAAATATTTGCAAATACAACTTTATTATTGTCTTCAGACTGGTCAGATAGACTTTAAATTGTGTCACCATTCAAATATCAGCTTTTGTGTGACAGTATTGTCATTTCCCCCCTCCAGGATCTGAACAATCAGCTCAAGAAGCTGAGCGGTGAGATCGGGGACAGAGAGAATGCTCTGGAGCAGCACTACCAGGAGCTGCTGGATCAAACCAAAAGAAAACTGCAGACCCACGAGGTCACCATCCAGCGGCTCACATCCACTCTGGCTGACAAAGAGCAGCAGCTACAGGTGACGCAACAACGCTGAACATAAACAGACAGATTTTAGATCAAACACACACATTTCTTTGCGTGTGTATTAATACTTTTTTTTTTTACACTGGAAAATAGATAGTTGACTTTTTACATTGTTCGTCTCTGTTCATCAGGAGTACATAAACATGGTCAGAGACTTTGAGCAAAGCAAAAGCCCCGGAGGAAACGATAATGTGCTTTCCAAGCTGCGGCAAAGGCTGAAAGAAAAGGAGCGTGCTCTGGAGGTGCGCATTCCTTCCGTGTAATCTTCTCACCACATTGATTATAGTTTGATGCTGACATTCTTCGGTTTGCTCTCTCACAGCAAGCGCTGGATGAGAAATTTGCTGCCATTGAGGAGAAAGACAATGAGATACACCAGCTGCAGCTGTCTCTAAGGGAGAAGGAGAGAGACCTGGATAGGCTCAATAACTTGCTCTCTCACAACGAGGAAACCATCAACGTAAGTAGCTGAGACCATGTTTGATAGTGGAAAAATGTGAGGCCAGAAATTAGCAGATTCTGGTAATCAGAAATGAAAGGTTGGACTTCATTGTGTCTGCTCATTCTTCTCCTTCCAGAGTTTTGACAGTCTGATTAAGGAGAAAGATGTGGAGCTGCAGCATTTTGTAAACACACTCAAGAACCTGCAGAGAGCCAAGCAAGATGTAGAAGATAACTTGAACAGATCGCTGAGGGAGAAAGACTCCATCATCAGCCAGCTGCAGCTCTCCCTGGAGGGCAAGACAAAGGATATGGAGGTTAGCTGTATTTTTATGTTCATTGTGTCTTTTTCACCGTTCTGACCTGGGAAGTTTACATGTGCGCACTTTATCCTTAGATGTTTCTCAGATGTCATTCTTGATCATTAGGAAATGGCCGAATCGGTGCTGAGCCAGTCGCAGACTCATGCGGGTGACCTCGCTGAACAGATGGGCCAGAGGTTAAAGGTCACCGAGGCTATGTTGTCTGAGGCTGTCAAGGCCAGGGAAAGGCTGGTTGCTGACAATGAGAGTGCTGTGGAAGGACTGTTGGCTACAATTAGCAGCAAGGACCAGCTGCTCAAGGTCAACATTTCATTCTGAAAACACAATGGTTTCAGGGATTGACTCAGAGAAACTTGTATCAACAAATAGGATAAGAGTCAATTATCATGCAAATGGCAGAATTAATTATGTAAATATATAAATAAATATATATTTAAAACATGAATTACAGCATGCATGCAGGGTATACATTTTTTAAATGAAGAAAAATGGGATTTGTACAGCTAATTAAAAGGAATAACCCATTTTTCTGCATATTTAGAAATTACATTTACACCTAATAGAGACACACAGTGTGCTTTGTATGAACATTGACAGATCCAAGGCCGGAGTTTGCAGAATGTGGGCAAACATTACTACCTCTCATTACTTTCATCTGTTCTTTGGTTTTGCGTAGGAGTCTGCAGAACACTACAACCGCATGCTGTCTGAGCGCACTCAAGAGATTCAGGAACTGAGGAAGCAGCTGTCTGATAGGCAGCAGCAGCTTGCCACTGCTGAGAAGCAGAGCTCCACAGCAGCCCAGGAGGGTTGTTTAGAGGCCGCAGAGCTCAAAGCCCTGCTTGCTGAAAAAGACAGCCTCATCAACGTAAGTTCCTCTGGGACACAGCGCAGGTACTCGGCTGTAAAATGCGCTCGACTAAGAAGTCTAACGAGGAGAGAAAATCAAAACTCCCAAGGAGGATAACACTAATAATAGTCCTCTCCTCCAGTCTGACAAACTTGGTCTTGGAGGCCTATTTGATCTTTGATTTCTGGACAGTATATCAGTCGTACATGGCTGTGTTGTTGTCTTTGTAACTTTGCAGAAGCTTCTGCAGCGTGGTCAGGAGAGAGACCGCTTCCTGGCGGAGATGAGGCAGAAGGAGGAGCCGGATCATGTGTTGGAGCTCAGACAAACTATCCAGATCATGCAGGAGAAGCTGGACGAGAGGGAAGGTGAGGCCTTCTAAACCTTTAAACCCTCTCACTGAATATTTATAAGTTAGATTACATGTCGGTCCTACATTTGATTCTATTTTGTCTGCACTGAAGCTGAGCTGTCCAGGAGGAACAGTGAGGACAACGTGGAGAACATTCCACTCTCCAAGAAAACCACCGTTGTCCTGAAGAAGGAGCTAGCACAGAAGACTGAGGCACTGAACAAAGCACTGAAGAGGGAGAATGAACTGAAGGTCTGTTGGTTATAAGCATTTTACACTGACCTTAATCAGGAAACTTGTCTCTTTAAGTAATCCCCTCTTTATTTTCTTGATATCCAGATTTCTTTGGCAGAGCTGCAGTCATTGCTCTCTGAACTGGAGGGGCGCGTTGAAGGTCATGCTGCTAATATTGAGTCCCTGACTGCCACTCTGGTAACCAAGGATGAGATTATCAATGTAAGGAGGCCCCCATTCAGAGTCAAACTCTTGTCACTCAATGAAAGACACAGTAGCTTTGAATAAGGAGCTTTTCTTCTGATTGCATTTGATCTCAGCAGCTTTAGTTCTTATGTTTTGTTCATGTCTGAGCAGGTTCTCCACCAGCGCCTTGGCCAGAGAGGGGGCAGTCGGGCTGATCATATCCAGGATCAGGTCATTGGCACTGGTATGGAGAGATCACTCCCCGGGCTCCCTCAGAGAGAGAGAACTGTGATTGGTGGAGACAGCCAGCAAGAAGTAATCTAAAAACATGACCAACTTTTCTCCTGAACGAAAACCCATAAAACAACATACTTTACGTTTCATGCTTTGCCCTTTTATTTTCTGTGTCCCTGAAGGCTTTGCCCAACCTTATAGCCTTGCAACAGGAGCACGATGCTCTCAACAAAGCCCTGAGAGCTGAACAACAGCTCTACTCCAGCCTGGTCAGGACTGTAAAGGAGCAAGACAGGTAGGGATAATGGCCCCTGTAACAACCACGAATATGGAAAGACTATTAGGTTAATGTATTGATGTAACGTAACGATGGATGAACCTTAGTCTGAGTACACGCATCTGTGTTTTGCAGTGCCCAGCGTCTCCATGCGCTGCAACTGGAGCTGACAGCAGTGCAGCTCCTCAGGCAGCAGTTAGAGGAGAGCATCAAATCTAATGAGGAGCTCAGGGACGCCTTGGAAAGGGAGATGCACAAAGCCAAACTCAGAGAAGGTGCAGTGCTAACACACTGGGTGGTAAATGAAGATGGGGAATGAATCAAAGACAATAAATAAAAATGTTAGAAACGAAAGGAAGGAGCACATTTATCACTAAAGTTGTTAGAAGAGTTAGGAAACTATAGCTATATGCATATCCATGTCTCCTAAGTAACACACACACATAAACACAAACACACCTCTCTTCTTTGTCCTGTGCGTTTACTCCAATAATATATCCTGCTGACAAACTCACGCCCCCTCTTCATCTGTCACTTTATTCAGCATGCACACCTGGTCCCTCTCCTCCTCATCTTTGTGCACTTTTTATGTTCATTGTTCTTTACATCATCACCTCCTCATCTGCATGTTTTGTCCATAGTGAAGTTGCTATCTGTCTTCTCTGTCACTCTTTAAATGTAACGGCTTCACACTCATCCACACCGTTTCTCAGTTTGTCTGTCCTTTCATTAAAAAAAAAAAAAAAAAAGTGAATAAAGGCTGCCGGTCTTTCTGTCTCTCACTTTTAACATGCTGTCTTCTTGTGTTGACTCTCCCATTAAAACATTTTGTCTGTTGACTGCATCGCTTCTCTTAACACCCCTCTGGTTATTAATCCAACCATCTGTCACATGAGTTAGATTTCATTGCATGAGCATGACAAAAACAACTTTTAGTAAAGGTATTAAAGGTTGCTTTACTGCTGTAGAATCACATGTCATCTTTACTGTAAAAATTCTTAAGTTTATTATCTTATGTCATCACATATTTAATGTTATTTAGCACGGTTAGTGCTTCAGGTGTAGTGAGACATCCGCAGCCTTGAGCCTGATTGAAAGTGTCACTGTACGCTCAGGTTGTCGTGTGTGTGTGTGTGTGTGTGTGTGTGTGTGTGTGTGTGTGTGTGTGTGTGTGTGTGTGTGTGTGTGTGTGTGTG
>JAVQJD010022655.1:0-34034 GCA_036023655.1 Nannoperca australis
CCTGATGGACGACTGCGACAACATCATGGATCGTTACCGCATGTCCAACTGCATGTCATGTAATGTGATGGACGGACACTGGCTGATGTACGAGCAGCCCCACTACAGAGGCAGGATGATGTACATGAGGCCTGGAGAGTACAGGAACTTCATGAACATGGGCATGAACAACATGAGGTTCATGAGCATGAGACGCATCATGGACTCTTACTATTAGAGTCACTACTGAGAAAATATGAATAAAGTTTTGTTTGACTGAACAAAATGTCCTGCCTGGTCTGTTGGAGAAACACACTGAATCAGTTAAACACTGAATCAAGTGGATGTGGAATGCATTAACCCTAACCTCAAGTTGGAAAGAAATAATAACTAATGTTATTGTCAAACAATGTGTAAAAGGGAGTTAAAATGCAGATATTGCAATTAAAATTAGCATTGATATTTATGTTGATATATTTTCAAAAAAGGTGATTTATGGAAATGACATTGTAAAAAGGGTTAAGATATGGAGGACATAAAATACTGTAAACTATCGTTGGTGGGGACAAAAGATTAGCCTGGGAGGAAGGGTCTTCCAGAGCTGTACCCAAAGTGATACTGGGGAACACTAAGATACAGCTGACGAAGAAGAAGAACTTATATCATCAGATCAAGTTGGAGCCAAATATATGTACTACTGTATTACTTAAACGAACATTAATTCACAACATACAGTATAAAGCAAACTTTGGCGAGCTTCCTTCTTCAGTCGCATGCACGATGAACATCAATATATGACATTTTAGATTGAGTTTTTCATCAAGTTTTTTGTATTTATTAAGTAAGATTGTCAGAGGGAGCTTGACTCCTTTACTTACCTGGTGTAACAGGACATATAGGGGGACAATATTATTTTTGAATTACTGTAAACAGCTGTGGACATGGCACTTAAAAACCTATTCCAACTGTATATTGTCAACTTTGTACAATCATTCGTCTAAGTCGTGGCATTAATTACATTGTGTTGTAAACCTTTTCGTTTCAGCTGCCTTTGATACTTTTGTACAAGCGGAATCCAGAAAAGTTTTATTTTTATTTTTTTTTAATCGAGCTCAGATTTATGTGAGGACTTCAATGAAAAACTGCCAATAAGAATAAACCCGACAAAATGAAAAGGATATAAGGAAAACAATAATCTCTGCAGGGAACAAATGTCCTAGAAATAGATTTATTCTTTTTTCTGAGAATAAAATGTTGACATGAAAAAATTAACGGGTTCATTTTGGCATGAAACTGTCACAATGTCAATACAACAAACATTTAGATAAACATAAAAAATTAAGTTACATTGAGTGATACCCAGTAATAAACTTTGGACCCAGATAACCATCAGAGGAAGTCTGAGATGATGCACCCAACAGAGTATGGAGTCCTCTTGGAGATCCTGGGTGGACAGGACACTACCTGTTGTGCAGGTGGAAAGTCCATAGTTCCTTTAGGGGTCTTCAACACTCACATGGGCAATGACGGAGGAACCTGAAAGAAGCTTTTTGGAGTACTTCTGGTTTGTCCATAGCGGACACCGTATTCTAAGGGGGGGCAGGGTTTAGGAGGAGAACTGCTGACCTGGTCTGAGGATATTGTTGAAAGGTGGAAGACACACTTTGAGGACCTCCTGGACCTGCCTAACTGGATTGGTGGTTTACATTTCTTGACCTTGAACTTATTCTTGTATTAGCGGGTGAAACATTCCAAAGACTGCAGCTGTTACGAAACGCTGTGGCGAGGCTTTTGCCGCGTTCTGAGAGAAGTCACAGCGACCTGCCCTTCACTGGTTCCATAACAGTTTCAAAGGCTTAAGATTCCAGCCTGTATCTGTGATCTGCAGCAGGATCCCCCAAAAATTAGGCCCTTGTTGGCCGACTGCGGCTGAGTGTCGGCAGTGTTCCAGCAGCGGGGGACCAGATGTGAACCAGCTCTGGACCTGGTTCTATTTGGTGCAGTCACCAGATCCCGGTCCAGCTGCGGCCCAGTGTCAGCACCTGGAGTCAGACCAGACTTCCTGGTCTTTAACCATGAGAGTGTAAACCAGGTGAGTCTGATTCTGTCCCACTTCAACTCTGAGTTTAATATCAAGTTGTAGCAGCAACACCAGGATGTGATCATCTTCTTTGAATCTTCATATGGAAGTTTCATCACTGCAATTTAAAACCAACAGGAAGTCTGATTAATGAAGAGAAACTGCAGATTAAATTTCATTTAAATGATACCATTTTAATTCCATTCACTACATTTAAAATATAAATTTTGTGTATCTTTCATCAAATGGTTTCTCATCTTTTTGTAAAAGTGTGTCATTTTCTTTTATTTAAACATAACTAGACTACATTAATTTAAATAAACCTTGAATATCAACCATCAGCCAAATTTAATGTGATTTTCTTTACACTTTTTAATTTAAACGTAAAGAAACAGGGACACAAAGCCTTAAATGAGAAACTGATATACCTGCTATAATTGAACACCCTCTGCTGGCCATTAGGTATAATGACAACAGGCTAATGTGTTGAATAAAGGTCAATTCATCCTGTTTTGATGTTTTCTCTACATGAATGTTGCTTGTTCCATACGTTTGGTCCTGAGAATCATCTCTGTGGAGGTTTTACTGGATAACTGAGGAAGAGTCTCAGAACAAAAGACTGCTGTGCTGCCATCTAGTGGCTGCTACATGTCCACACCATCACTGCAGCTGGTCAGAGCAACCTTTCAACCAACACACGACCCACAATGTATCAAAACAGCATTGAGTGAGAAGTTGGTGTGTAGGTGGAAGCGCTCAAACTGAAAATAGCAATGACCAATTTAATCGAAAAAGAAGTTGAGACTCCTAAAAGAAAAAAAATGAAACTCACTCGGACTTGTGTTTTTCTTCAGTCCGTTCTGTAGTTGTCAGGCTAGTTACCATGGTGATGCCAGTGTACTGTTGCCGTAGGGACAGGGGTGGGCATGTCTGCAGCAGCAGGGGAAGAGGTGGGATGATTCTGACTCCGTTTCCCCCGGTGACCTGACGAAGGCTGTGATTGGTTGCAGAGGAGGGGGCGCTACAGTAAAGGTGCGGGGCTTCACGGGGTTCTTGTCTGTCACTGCGGAGGAAGGGGGAAGGGGAGAATGTGGGGGGATTCTGGTCTTTAAGATCCCTGAAAACAAACAAACATCATGAACATCATTAAAATTCACATAAGAAACATCCTGATTGGTCAGAAGGTCACATGATCCTCACCTCGTCGTCTCATTGGCTGCTGGCTACCGTCAGGTGAGCTGGCTGGGGCTCTGGTCTCAGCAACTGATTGGTTGTTCAGTTGCTGGGTGTTGGTCTCCACACAAAGCTTCACCTCCTCACCACCTCCATCACTGAGCCACTCACTGTCAGGGACTGTTGGAAGATCCAGCATCAAGTGAGGCTTCAGGTGATTGGACAGCGTTTGACCTTTTACAGGAGAGGAGGCGGAGTTAAATATTCAAAACCACCGACTACACACAAACACAGTATGAAGCTGTCAAGTTGATTTATTTTGCAGTATGCAGTGCAGACTACAGTATGCTAGGCCAGACTTTGATTTTTTGGGAATCAGTACGACATTTGTGTATTACCTTGCAGTATGCTGATGTTCTTCTCTTCTTGTCTCTGGTTGTCCTGCAGATGTTTCCAGCGCTCGTCCTCGCTGTGAGACGAGTGAAGTGAAGCGTCTGAGCAGCTGTCTGAGCTGTCAGAGTCTGAAAATACAAACATCTTGATCAGGACCAGAGGCCTGGACTATGCAACAGGTCTGTGGTCAGCAGGTAACTTCAGGTGTAACTCTGGGTTTCGGCACTACGATGTGGTTCATTTGTTACTGGGGTAAATCCCCATGGTAACTGATGCTGCTGTAGGTTATGTTGGAGGAAACAAAAGCTTCACCTCCTAACCAATCAGGTGTCTTAGAAAATGACCTCAGCAGTAGAAAAGCAGTAGACGGTGAGAGGAACTCTTTTTCTATGAGAAAGAGTCTGACTTCTCTGTGTGTTGCTTCTTGCAAAGTCAAAACATTTCATTTTGTCTCCCGAAGTCCTGCAGCAGAGACTGCAGCTCTGTCTTTCCTGCATTCAGCAGCTGGATGATGAGTTTCACCTCTTCCTGTTTCTCTTATATTACAGTTTGCTCATGCTGGTAAAGTGTGCCGCTCTGCTGCAGCACATCTGGCATTTTTATTGGTCACATGCTGCAAACCCCACCCCTTTCATGTAAACACTCATGGCTTGATTGGGAAACTCTGGGTTGACTTAGCAAGTTGATAACCGGCGTTATGTGAGCGCTGAGTTCACATTTCAATAATCTGTTTCCTGAAAGGATCTTAAAGTTATAAATGAAATGTATCTTAATTTTCCTACATTTCACATTCAAAATTGAGCGTGCTGTATTTCAGATGCTCAAATGTAAAGTAAAAATAGAGGTAAAATTGTACAAACCTTTTATTCTGAACTGTTTCAGAGTTAAGATGGTGGAGCTGTTGCCATGGAAACACTTCCTAATGGAGTCAGAGGAGGCGGGGCACTTCAGTCGTGAGTCGGTCCTAAACAAAGAAATACATTTACATTCAGTCTGTGTGTCAGTTAGAAAAAGGCAAAAACAGTGTCTTTCATCCGTCTTCTGCACAGACTGAGCTCCCTTTTTTGAATTGAATTGTTTAAAATGTTGTTGATAACATTAATAAATTCATAATAAATTTAAAAAAAACATTCAAATTTGATCTAATTTCAGAATATGAAGTTGACTGAGATGAAGGTACATTAATTGAGTTGACATGACATACAGCAAGGACAGTGGTGTGGTTGCTCCTGAGCTCTCTGCTGGTCTTCTTCCTGATAAAAACCTCCTTCAGGTTCATCCTCAGCTCTCTGTTGAAGACACAGTAGTAGAAGAAGAAGCAGATGCCCTGCAAGACACAGAGCAGGGATTAAAGGTTAGAGCTTATGTTTCCAACATGTCAGAACACTGATATTTGTTGGCTGACTGAGGGTGCAACCATATTAATAAATACGCTCTGAGCCAATCACATCACTAGTCTTGTTGCTCTAAAACAGACGAGCCAATCACAGTGGAGCATGGCAACAGCTCAACAAATCAGCTTCTTTAGGAAATTATGTTCTTATCTCAATGTTGGTGTCGATTTCTCTTCACCTGTCAGCTTCTCTCCTCCACCTGTTATTTTCTCTCCTCCTAGAAGTGAATCTTAATGTATAAAAAAACAAGATGGCTGACCTCAGAGAGGAGCTGAAGGAGGAGAGGAAGAGGAGCAAAAGAGAATGAGAGGAAGAGGAGAAGAGCAGGACTCAAATCTTGATGATGTACTGGACAACAAACAGATTAAAATATGAAACATGAAACTGACCTGAGAGCAGCCGTCTGTCTTTTTCCCAAAGAGTGTTTAACTGCCAGGACAAACATCACCATGGTAACCTGAAGAAGACAGAGACGACCAATCAAAAACCAGATCTGCTTCCTTAAAAACAACAACAACAAAAAGCTGATGAAGGAATTTATTATTTTCCTGTCTAGTCAGTTACATAATCCATCCTCCATGGGATTATTCAGACACTTTAACTAGCAACAAACACTCTGATTACATACACACACACACCATCACAGAGTGATCAACGACTTTCAAATGATACTTAATGTATTTTTCACATTAGTACTTTTTCTTAAATAAACAATAAGTTCTTGGTTTCGGCTTTTGCCAAATAGTCACCATTCTTCTAGAAATTCAAATAGTTCAGATGCCCATTCACCTCTGACAGTAAAATATTAGACTAGCCAACTAGCCTTGGTTGGTGAACCCTGCAGCCTGTTCCACCGGCTCACCATGCTGGTCTCCCATGCTACTTCACAGGATGTAAGACAGAGATAATAATGACTGACAGACGGACCAATAGGACAACAGTAAAGGGTCCGGCGAAGCTCCACATCATTGAGTCCTGAACAGACAGCCAGCAGAACTCTGAGCTCCCAAAACCACCAGGATCCAGACCCACAGAAAGCCCTGCAGGGGGACCAGGAGGAGAGGAATGAATGGATGAACAGCCATTATTAGTTCATGATGCAGGTACACTATGATTTCACACCTAGTGTCCCCCACTGACATTTTCTATAAGCAATAAGGGATTAGAGGTTTTCCAGGATGTCTTCTCACCTGTGATGAAAGCGGGAAAGCCCCAGCCAATAGTGTAGTAGAAGGTCATGTGACGGTGGTTGATGTTGCGGACTTCAGTCATCATGCGGTAGATGTGCAGCTCCTCCACCAACATCCAGCAGAACGAGCACATGTAGCAATAATGCAGCAAGATGGCTGCTTGCTTGCACACAGACTGGTTCTGTGTTTGGTCGATGGAGAGCAGGAAGACAAGCTGTGACAGGAAGATGGAGGTCACCTGGTTCAGGTGAATGCTGTGTAGGTTGGAGCGCAGGTTTGTGAGGACGAGGAGGAGGATGAAGGTGATGAGGAGGAAGAGCAGCGAGAAGGAGAGGGAGGTGAAGGTGACAAGCTTCAGAGGAAGAACGTCCACAAGCTAAAGACAAAAACACACAGATAAAACTTTATTTACAGTTCTAACACGTTTTTTCAGGTCAGGGTGGAAACAACTTCCTGTCTCAGGTGGACATGGTCCTACCTCTCTCCTGGAGACGTCCATCACCACGGCAACACTGGATGCCTCAATGCAACTACAGGTTACGTGAGTTTCATTTCTGCTGATGAGATCACAACCTGTAGAAGACCAGCCACCCGACCCATTCATCCTGAAACACCAGAGAAACTGTTAGCCTAGCTTACCACAAAGACTGGAAGCATGAGTAAACTGTTAGCTTAGCACAAATATAGGAAGCAGTGGAAACTGTTAGCTTTAGCTTAGCGTGACTCACGCTGCTGAATCCATCCAGGCGACACATCGCGGCCTGACTCGCCCCTCTCTCTCCAGTAGGCGGAGTTGCAGGGTCGTGCGGCGGTCCAGGAGATGAGGCGAGGACACACCTTCACTGTACATTACCATGGTGACGACAGGTGTATTGATGACGGACTGACTCAGCGCTCTGAACAGACAGACTGACAGGGTCAGATAAAAACAATAAAACATGATGTGTCAGCAGTTGTTACCATTGTCTCAGTGTGGTTGTCAGAGCGATGGTCTCGAACCTAAGTCTCTGGTGGTCATAGCTCTGCGGCAGCAGATCTCCCAGAGTTCTGTAGACAATCACCACGGCGACTAGCAGCGAGCTTGAGGCCTCTGTGTGACGTTTCTTTATAACTGAAGTCTCAGAGGGAGGCGACACAGTCTGACTGACGCCAGGAGTGTCATCAGTGATAACATTACCCTTCTGTTGAGTTGGCGTCTCCATGGAAACTGCAGATCAGAATAAAAAAAAGGATCGGTTTGAGTTTTTTTTTTTTTTCACCAGAAACAAACACTTTAATCTCTCAGTGTTTCTGATACCTGGAGCAGTTTCCAGGTCATCATGTAAAGTGAACTGTGGGAAATCGACAGCAGCCTGGAGGTCAACAGGAAGTTCAGTCTGGATGTCAGAGAGGCAGGGCTTCATCCTACTGCTGTCCAGGAAGTCCACTGAGAAAACTGAAGACAGACACAGAGGACAGTTTACACGTTTAACATCTGAAGATGGAGTAACATTTATGTAATTCAGTTTTTTGAGTGACAATGTTGTAAATGTGTATTCTCCTTACATTCTTTTTCTGACGCACATCATTTTGGAGATCTTGTTATTTGAATGTAGATATTTTCTTTTTATGATGTAGATGTGATGAACTGTTGTGCTTTGTCTGCAGACTCACTGATATTTGGCGTGAGGATGATGAAGGGCTTAAGATAGGTCTTCCTCATGTTCTTGGCAACTGTTTGGGGATAAAGCTTGAAGCTCCTCAGCAGACGTAAAGCTCCACCCTCTGATCTTTGATTCCTAGATCAAAGAAAATGACTGATAGGACACTGGTTCGGACTTTGTGCCACTTTGTGTACAGTGGCATGGTGGCTCAGTTTGCATGCTCACTAGGGGGTCCTCCATACATATATAACCCCCATACAAAAAACATGCAGAAGATTGCTCATTTGAATGCCCTGTCCTTGACCAAGACAGTGCATGAGCACTTGGACTTGGTCCCCGGGTGCCGTATCAAAAAGGACAACCAGGACGACCTCAGGAGGAAGGATTACTAGGATGGGTTAAATGCATCTGCATGTGTTGGGTGTTGCATGTCTGTAATAAAGTGGGTTCTTCTTCTTCTAATTGTGGTTATGTTTCCCTCTGCGCTCTTTACAAAGCGTCAGTGGTGATGTTTCACTGCCCTCCTGCTCCTGTGTGTTGTGTTGGCTGAAAATCATTTGAGGTGGAAAGTCTCTTATTGGAGTCAACAGAAACAGATCAGAACCGGCCTGGGTAGTATTTACAGTATTATGATAAGTCACTGATCTCCACCTAGAAGGTGTTATTTGACTTTAGTTCAGCTCCGGGACTAACTCAGATTTATTTCTTTTATATCAATTATACCATCTGATCATCTCCAGTGTCATTTTGAACCTCTTTGAGACCTTAGCAGCAGCACAACTGAGCAGTGTTGGTGAACAGGTCCAGACTTTAAAAACTCTGGCTAACAGTAGACAATAAAACACAGACACAAAGTGCTGCTGCAGAAAGCCTGCTGAAACAGGCAGTCAACAGGCAGTGTAAAGCTGTAAAGTGTTGGCAGGTCTTTACTCGTTCGCAGCGCAGAGCTGTGACTCCTTTTATTCTCTGAGAAGAAAGGTGTCAGTGATCAGAGCTGGTCCTGTGTACAGCCTGGAGGGCTTGTGTTCCATCGTACCTGCGTTGGTGCCGTTGTTGGCGATGAATCGGGCCATGTCCACCTGCTGCCCATCGATGATCAGATCTTTGATGCAACCCTCAAAGTCCCTATTCCTGAAGGGGAAATCCTCCGGCAGGTCAGGAACGCTACCGAGGAGCAGAGGTCCGGTTAGATCCAACGACCTGCAGGATGTGAGGAAACACTGGACATTAAGTACTGAGATTCACTGATTCATGTAAACAGGCTGAAACATTTCAATAATAAGCTTGTTGAAAGTTCAAAGGATCAAACTGAATTTCTAATTTATTGGAATCATTGAAGCAAATGTAACCTAGAGGACAGATATATATAGATAGACGCTACACTACTACAGACACATGAAGAGGACCACAAAGAGACGCTACACTACTACAGACACATGAAGAGGACCACAAAGAGACGCTACACTGCTACAGACACATGAAGAGGACCACAAAGAGACACTACACTACTACTTAGTGCTGTAAATCTGCCTTCTTGCTCCCTGGCTGGGAAGTGAAAGCGAAGCTTTTAGGAAACATCATTATTTTATAGCCATTACATCGTGCAGTCAACATTACTTCATAATGAGTTAAAGCAAGAACATATCTTTGGGTGAACGTGATTGGCCACTTGACTGTGGGCGGGGCTTTTAGCAGCGGAGCTCGAGGGGTCCTGTCTCTTTAAATGTTTGAAAGGACAGCGCGCGCCTATACCTCCTGCTGACGTCACGGTTCCATGAGGGGAAGATGGCGGCGGTGCTGGAGCGCAGCTTCATAGAGATCTGTGGATTTGAGAGGGAAACTCTGTACAGGTTCCGAGAAGTGACAGTAAGCCTCGGTAAACTTCCTCACAGTTCTGTACTCTGTGTTCTTTGGATTTCTACAAGTTTGTCTCGAAACGACAGCTGAATGTTGTTGCATGCTAACAACAGCTAGCACCGCTAACACGCCGGCTAGTAACGTTAGCGGTGTAGCCTGGTGTAACGGGGCCCGGTGCAGTGTGACTGTGTTATCTTTAGTCGGAAAACATCGTGACCACATAAAGTTGTTAAATTCATCGTCGGTAGCTCGTAAGTCGGTGATGTCCGGAGTAATAACCGTTATTGGCCTCCGGCCTGTGTTCAGATGTCCTGTTCTTTCATTAGCTCCAGCTAGCGACACTTACTTAGCCGGTAACTTGAAGCTTGTTGCTCACCTGTCGGACAGTACAGCACGACAGCTAACGTTTCACATGAACAACATACTACTATTTAACTACTAAATTCCGCTATTCTCAAGACACGTGTTCTCTTTAAACAAGTTTAAGTATCCGGTGTAGAAATCTTAAACATAAACTTAAACATGGTCTGCACAGCCCCGTTTCCTTTCCCTCGTGTAGGTCGAGTACATTATTCCTTTACTGTATTACAGCGTCACATAAAACATAACAGAGTCGTCTGTCAGCGACATGAGTCCCAAGCTTAACCTGTCACTCATATTTGAATGTGTTTGCATTCTGCTCATATTTAAACACCTCTCTCCTTATTGGCTGCTGACAGCTCAGGCAGTGGAGGAGCAACTGAGCCGAGAGTGTCTGCTGTTTCCAACGGGCACTTTGGTGATTTTGGGACTCCGTTTGAAAAGTTTAGTCTGTTGTCCTGAGTTACTCAGTGAACTGTGATGCAGCGATACGTCTGACAACATGAGATTTCACCTGGGATTTGAGATTTTAGTCTGTGTCCACAGGTGTCCCATGATCCAGACCCTTCTCCTCCAGCTGTGTGTTGACTTGAGTGAATCATCATTAGAACTGTTTCCTGTGTGCAGGTTTGATCGCTCTTCCTGGAGGTGTGAAGTTTCCTGACAGTGCTGGAGCGTTTCATTATGAGGAGAGTGGGAAGCTGCTGTCTGTCACCAGTAACAGATTCATTCACTGGTCAGTAACATCAGCATCTACACATTTCCTCCAATCACCCTCCTTGAAGGTTCCTTTTCACTGTGGACATGAGTTATTGATCACAAAATCTGAGCTCAGTTGTATTTTCTGTCACTTATACAAATCGAGAAACAGAACCACACTGTCAGACACTGAACGCATTCAGCTCCATTTTAACCATGAAGTCGATGAGGTCAGGAGTTAGTCCTGTCTGAACACTGACCGTGTGTGTAGGTCCACATCCGGAGACACAGTGCAGCTGCTGGAGCAGTCTCTGGACACCAACCTGCTCAACAACGCTGTCAAACTCAAGTTCACCCACTGTACTGTGCTGCCCGGAGGAGTCAACATCCAGGAGACCCTCAACAATGTCATCATCCTCGTCTCCACAAATCAGAGTGTCCACAGACTGGTGCTGCCTCACCCCACACGCATGTACCGCAGTGTAAGTAAATACTAATGCAACACAGTGTTAATGAAGTTTATGCATTCAAGCCCCCCCCATCCCCGTTACTGTTGCTAACGTGTCAGTCATCTGTCAATCTAACGTGCGGCCACACAGCACATAAACGGTTAACAGAGATAACACCGCAGTAATTCACAGTTGTAGCTAGCTGGCCTAAGCTAATGCTAATGCGGTAACTCTGGGTTGGTTGAAAAGTCCAGAAGATATTTTAAAGCCCACTTGTTTGAAAATGAGTGAAGTGAGAGGCTTAAATATGCACTTAATGGCTACGTACCTGATATGCTACCTGACTGAGGCTAAAGCTAACAGATTGTATCATGCTAACACACTGTGTACCTGCCTGTTGTCTGCAGGAGCTGGTGACAGAGCTTCACATGCAGTCTATCTTCACTGATGTGGGGAAGCTGAGTCTGCAGGACCCCTCTCACGGTGCCATCATCCCCAGCTCAGTGGGACAGACAGGGAGTCCCAGCTCCTCCACAGCATGGCTCAGTCAGTCTGGAGAGGCTCACTATGCTCTGGCTTCACCTGCTGGAGGCATCATGGTGGTCACTCTGCCACCTTACGAAACGCAGGGTAAAAACCAGCTCCCTGCTGTTTCACGATCAGACAGGTTCACATACACACTTGCTGTCTGAACATGTGAGATCTTATCTACATGTGTACAACGACTGTGTTTGTTGCAGGCAGTGTGTCTGTGCTGGAGCTGAAGAGGAGCTCCATGATGCAGCGGTTGTCTGGCTGGATGCCCACAGCGATCCGTGGGGAGCAGAGTCCAGCTGACCTGGTCCTCAGTCTGGCTGTTAGGGAGCTGGAGGAAGACTCCTTCATCTTCGCCCTATGTCAGGATCACAAACTGCGCATGTGGTCCATCAGGGTAAGATGCTCACTCAAATCAAAACAAAGGGAACAGTTATAGTTGTTGTCTCATTAAACATCTGGTCATAGACACACATACGTTTATGCACATACACACACAGCTCTCACACAAAAAGAAAAGATAAAACTGAAAGATAATGTACAGAATGCCCTTACAAGTCTGATGAGACGTCCTGTTGTTTTCAATCATGGTTCTATGCACTTGATGTAAAGCTCTTATTTTGGAAGTCGCTTTGGATAAAAGCGTCTGCTAAATGTAATGTAAATGTAAAGAATGAAAGTCTGTGAAACGCTGACTTCCGTCTTTAAATGTGACGCTGGGATTTTCAGTCAGTGTGTCATGTTGTATCTCGTGTTGCTCTGAGGGCGCCACAGGTGCATGTGTGCAGTACAAAGATGAAATCCTCCATGTATAAGTGCTGCATAATAAAACAAGGTCCTGCTCTGTGTCCCCCTGTAGGAGCAGGCGTGTCTGCTGGAGGCGGACATGTTGGAGTACATGCCGGCCTGTAAAGGAGTGAAGCGTCTGGCCGGTCAGGCTCACCGTCTGAGGCTGGCCTTCTCCTCTACCACCGGCCTCTGTCTCTGTGTTTACCTGGCCGTCCCTCAGAGAGGGCAGTTCACCGTCCTGCAGCTGGTTGCCACCGACAACAACCGCTACAGCCTGGACCACATCTCCTCTCTCTTCACTACGCAGGTGAACTGCAGATTTGTCACTTCCTGCTGCCTCCTGATCTCTTTCCAAGCGAGACATTGGTCATCTGCAACGAGCCAGACCTGACAAAGAATTAGAGACCAACACTTCCTACACGTTTGAGGCCAATTTCTGTATTAGAGAGTTTCAAAATATCTGTTTTGATGAGGATCACTTAAATGAGGTCCCTTATGAAGAACTGTGGTCATGACCTGTAGTGAGTCCAACATGTCCACCATTTAATGAATAACTGGAAATATTGTCTGTCAACAGGAGGCTCTGGTGGATTTTGCTCTGACCTCCTCAGACATTTGGGGCGTGTGGGTGGACGACTCAAACACCACTGTAGTCAAATACATCAACTTCGAACAGTAAGTAGTCAAATGAACGATCGTTATAAGCCCTCAGAGACTCTTTCAGTTTTATTGACCTTGTGTCCATTTCTGGTTTTGTTCGGTGATGGTCACATGGCTTCCCTGCACCAGTGTCTGTTAACGCTCCACCTCCTGTCTGATGAAGCTTCATCATAACACATCTACAGGTGTCTGACTGTGTGTGTGTGTGTGTGTTTTCCAGTAACACAGCAGGTCAGTGGAACCAGGTGTTTGTTCAGCCGCCACCAGAGGAAGAAGTCCATATAGGAGTCGACCAGGACCCCAGGGTAAGACCAGTTCCACACCAACAACCACTGATCAGACCGTGACCTCTGACCTCACGATATTAGCATTACAATATTGTTTGTCCTCTCAAAGTCGAGGTGAAGCCACCAACCGGCTGTGAGGACGAGATGGTTACATTCTTTATCTTATCCACAGTTAGGCTTCATACACACAGCTTCCATTAGCTCAACGCACGCTGAGGCCGGATAAAACGACTGCTGCTTTATCTTTGTTGTCGGCAAATGTAGTATAGAATATAAAATATAGCATATACAATACTATAATATATAATTAACAATAAATAGTATATGCCCTGGTCAGGGCTGCTGGTCAAACTACAGATTGTACTTCTCCAATATAGAAACTTCCTGTCCCAGAACAACCACAAAAGGCAATGTTCTGTAGATTTGAACAGTGTAGTGCTGCAATCAGACATTCAGGGAACGTGATAAACTTCTAATACAGTCAGAGGATTACAGCGTGTGGACGAGGAAGAGGCCGCCACAGCTGAGAGTCGAGATTAAATAAATGAAAAAAACTAATCACTTACAAAATGCATCAAAATAAAGTGTCAACTTATTGAAATGAATCATCCTAACACAGGTGATCAGGTGTGTTGTCATGGTAACTCACTGTTCATCATGTTGACTGTCTGATTAAATACTGTGTTGTATGTTAACAGGAGACGTACCTGGAGGTTCTCTTCTCTCCTCTACGCTTCACAGCTTCAGCCATAGTTAAAGCTCTACAGGTGAGAAACTACCTGCTGCAGTTAGAGCTCTACAGGTGAGAAACCACCTGCTGCAGTTAGAGCTCTACAGGTGAGACACTCTACCTGCCGCAATTAGAGCTCTACAGGTGAGACACTACCTGCTGCAGTTAAAGCTCTACCTGCTGCAGTTAGAGCTCCACAGGTGAGACACTACCTGCTGCAGTTAAAGCTCACAGGTGCAGTTGAAGCTAACACTGGTTTGTATAATTTGTTGTATTTTATGTTTCAGATCTACCGCAGAGGCTCCGATAGGATCACAGATCTGTCCTGGGACGCTCTAAAGAAGGAGGTGACGGTGGCTGTGGAGAGTGAGGTACACAACAGACTTCTGCCCACTTTTTACTTCCCTCTCTGTTAAACAGTGACGGTGTCTGGTGCTGGCAGTAATCTCTGTCCTCCCGTCTGTCCTCCTGCAGCTGCAGAGCAGCGTGACAGAGTTTGAGTTTTCTCAGGAGGAGTATCGTCAGCTGCAGGTGGAGTTCTGGTCCAAGTTTTACGCCTGCTGTCTGCAGTACCAGGAGGCCCTGTCTTTGCCCCTGGGTCTGACTGTGAGCCACCACACCAGCATGGTCTGTCTGCTGAAGAAGGTAAGGAAGCAGCGTGTGTGGTGCTGAGGGTTACAGACCTCAAAGGTTTCATTCCTCGTGATCATTAAAGGGGCATTTGGGCTTCAGGGTGGGCTGCCAGCAACATGACAAACTGGAACTAATTGACTAAACCTAAAATTCCTGGAATCTCCTACACCTTCATGCAGTCAGCCAGTCAGAGAGGCTCACCTACTGCCTGTTACACCTGGAGCTCGTAGCTCTGTGGTTGACACTGCAGTCGTATGTTAGTGATGTTGAGTAAGTCATGTGATTATGTTTCAGGGGTTTGTGTCGTTCCTCCTGCCTTGTTTTGCTGTGGATCATCTGTACCTGTCCTATGATGAATACCTGATCTCAGAGGAGACGACGCCCATCGCTGAAGGTAACTTACACCTTTTATCCGCTGGAGGATATATCCTCTTTGCCGAGTCCAGTGAAACCACACAACGTGATATATATCATTACGTCCTCAGACCCAGAGGTGGGGAGGGACGTGCTACAGCTGGTGCAGTGTTTGCGGATGGTCAGTGACGCGGTCTCCGGAGAGATGGCGTATGAGATGGAGAAAGCTCTGGAACACCTGGAGTCACCTGAGAGAGCTGCTGAGCTTGTCCTGGAAAACATGCTGTCCAATGACAAGTCAGTCACCTGACATACATGCACCCCCCCCACACACACACGGTGGGGTGTGTAATGTTATCACCTGTGGCCCAATGCTGCAACTAGCACTGATTGTCATTATTGATTAATACAATTAGTGCCTCGATTAATTGTTAGCGCCCAGCTCACACATTAGGAGTAATAATAATAATAATGATACAGGATGGTTTCTGACCCCTCACCATATCCACTCCTAAAGTTAAACAACGACTCGGACATACACCACAACGACAACGATGATGGGACATCTTGAAGCTTTAGTTTGTTTCTGTTAAATGTCTGTCAGACTTCAGATTCAGGTTTAATCGATGATGGAAACAGTTGTTGATGGACTGATCAGTTCATTGATTGTTTTAGGTCTACACCTTAGTGTGGGATGGGGGTTCATATATGTTTTAGAAGCTAACAAAGGGGATCAAGTGGTGTTTGGTTGAGATGTGACCATGTGGCGTCGTGGTTCCTGCAGTGAGAACGTGATCGAGGACATCCAGAACAAACTGCAGGACATCCGGAACCCCGTGGCGGCCATGATGGTCCTGCTGAGGGAGATGGACCTGGAGACGGACTCGGAGGACGGAGTAGAAGGACCCATCACACCTGGTAGGAAGTAGTTGACTGGCTGTATGAACTTTATCCTGTGTGAAGGAGTGTCCTGACATTTAACTGAAAGTGTGTGTGTTTTCCCTCACCTGTGTCTTGCAGGACCCAGTCTGAACATGAGGATCAGCCTGTCTCAGCTGTACGGCAGCAGCTCGGCGGTGTCTGTAGTCTGTCAGGCTGTCTGTCACATGACCATGACCAGAGCCCTGTTCTGTAGAGACCTGCTGATCCTGCAGAAACTCTACCTGCGCTTTGGAGACAACGTACGCGCACACACATGCACACAGGAGCTGGAACACACACACACACACACACACACACACACACACACACACACACACACACACACACACACACACACACACAAACACAAATGCACATACACTCACAAACCTTAAAATTCACCCAGAGAAGCTCCTGTGTAGAATACAGAGCCAATGCTCCTGACTTGAAAGCCTCTCCAATGCCTCAGATGTGACATCAGCTCGTTCTGTCTCTTGCTCTCCCCCTCCTTCCCCTACTCCCTTCCTCTTTCCTATCCTCTTTCATCAACTGAGCCCATCTTTTGACACTTCAGAAGGTGTTCCTCACATGCTTGTCACCTCTCCCCTCCTCCACCAACGCTTTCTTCCCAGCTCTCCATCGAGAGCATGCGTCTCTGTCTGAAACTTATGTACTTTGTAGAGTTAACGCTTTGGCGTTTGCATCACCTTGAAGTTAGTAAGTGGTACTGAGCGGTGAGACCGATCTTTAGTGTTTAAAGAGAGAAGAGCTCCGAAAAATTCTGTTAGTGTGGCATGGCGAGCTGGCAAACATCACACTAAAGGAGGGGGGAGCGAAGTAACCCTTTTTACCCTCACTTCCTTACAACTTTGAACAACAGACTGTGAAGAAGGTGGAAGGTTAGGGACTTCTGTTTCTCCTTTGTGTAAAAAAAAAAAAAAACTTTTTACTGTGCTCTGCACTGTCTTTCTGCCTCAGTATATTCCTTTTACAGCCACTTTTATCCGTTTTTGTATGAAGCCACCACCAAATGTATTTTTCTTTTAGAGCTTCCATAATTTTTTGAAATTTTCAGATTATGATCAAATGATAGCAAAAGTAAAGACATATCATCAGGAAGTATATGCTAAGCAGATTAATTTAGCGATGCTTAAATGTATTGATTAATAATGTATATTCCTGTGCTTTAACCACAATGGTTTCCCCACGGAGTCACAGTGTACCACTATGTAAACACATTGCTGTGTGGGCTGAGCTGTGTCCCGCTTAGGAGAAACTTGGCTCAGGCTCAAAGGAAGCATGTTACCTACGTATGGCTGGAGGTGGTCTTTGGCACTGAGAATTGGATATATTGCTGCATGTGTATGTGATATGTTAGCAGTTGTGAGAGTTTGTCTTACTTAATATTTGTCAGTATGTCTGACGTGCTCATACGGTGGTAGAGAATGTTTTGGTATATGGGTGTGTTTGCGTATCCGTATATAAATGTGTAGCTGTATATTTGGTGTAGGTAGTAGGGCTTAAAGAAACTGGAGCAGGTTCTGAGAACCATATCCTTCAGTTAAGATTGTGTATGACTCCTCATGAACTTGTTGCTTTATGATATTTGGCTTTAAGGATGATTAGTTTTGTCCCTTCTTTCTATTTTATTGTTAGTTTAAATACTGCAATCATTTTCTGTTGTCTCTTCCATGTAATAAGATGGCACTTTTTCACGTTTTCACACAAGTATGAGGGTTTTTGCAGGCCTTAAGGATATAAAACATTAGTTTCTCCTTGGGCCTGTGGAAGGGGCCTTGAAAAATCCATGATACGCAGAGTTATCAGCTCATTGTGAGAGATCATGGCAGGGCCAGGTTAAGCTAACAAAAGTCCCTCAGAACCAGAGTTTTAGTATCTAGCCCTAACCTAAAGAGACATCAGTGGCCTTTCAGCACTGTTTCCTTCTTAGTCGGTTTCAATGTAGCAGAAGCAGGGTTCCATTTCCATGGTATTATCCTCTCTCTATGTAAAACCATGGTCCCTGTGAAGGCCTAATCCCCAGCATGGGCAGAGAAGAGCAGGCATTTTAGATTTATTAGTTTTTTGCACAAAGCTAAAGAAAGCCTTAGGAATGCAGTCCATGCCACGGTGAGATCAGTTTGTGCGCAATGCACACAGACAAAATAGGATTTCGGTGGTCGAGTAAGAGAGCAAGGATAGAGGTGGGGTGGGGGGAAGTAATGCAGGGACTTGAAAAACATTCTGAAAAGCTTTACTTCATTATCAAGTGAATTTATTATTCCCTGGAGTAATACAAACATTAAATGAGGCTTTTTTAATTTGCTGGTCAGACACGCTGCTACTGGCCATTTGAGCTTTGGAAAAAATAGACACAGCGGAGTAAGCAAAGCAGCTCAAAATTTTGCCTGGGATTTTATGCCCCTCTGAATATTCCTCAGAAGAGTGAGTATTATTTGGTGTTTTTCTTTTTTATGATTATTGTCTCTTGCTTTTTGTTTTGTTCTGTGACCAATGGCACAGTGCCGTCTTTCCCTGGGTTCAATAAACACTTCCTTGAATAATATTATTCTTGGGTATCAAGCCAGACCAGGGCTGGGGAATCACGCTTTTATTAGAAAACATGAATCTTGTCACTGGGATGCCTAAGGAGTATTGATGGTAGTTGCAGTTTGGATGGCATTTGCAGATAAAGTGGAGCTTAATATTCAAAATTATTATAGTGGTATCTCTGACATTCTTCAAGTAGCGCCTAGTCCTTATCGATCGGGTGCTGGTTTCAGAAAACGAAAGAATTAATTAAAGCTACAGATCGATTTTTAAGATAACACATTTTGCGCTGCCGCCCTGATGCCTGATGTCTACTTGGATATGATGGATGTTAAAAGGATGGTTGTAAAGAATATTCAGGGCCTCATGGATGGGTAGGTTAGGACAAAAGTTTTGTTCTTTGAAGTTGGCTGGAGCGATTTTTATTTTTTTCTTAGCTTGTCACTTGGCTAAAATCTATTGTATCATGGAAATGAATTCAATGGGTCCTTTCACAAATTAGATTCAGAGTACTTTGAATAATGGCTCTTCCTAAAATGAAGCCATATTGCATGCCATCATTTTGTATATCAGACAGGAGAGAGTGCTTTTGTCGCTCATTGTCATTTCCTTGATTCTCACCCCTGCAGTTGAACTTGTTATTAAACTATACTCTTCTTGAAACATTTCCTTTTCCTTCTTAATCTGTCATTGAAGGGTGTTGATTTTTCCTTTCATGTGCTATAACTGACAAACCAAGCTTTTGAACACTCTTAATCTCTCTTTGATGAATTAGTTTGTCTTTTCCCTGTGCTGTAATAGACACATCAAGTTCTTGAACAAAAAACTGTTTTCCCTGCTCCACAATTGAGTCAGTTAAATAGACATCATTTCCCTCTGACAAGTTAATGCTTTGTTTTCCTGTTTATGGGGCGTCATGTGGGCACAATGAGTAAATTATTGTCACTGCTGTCAGAGGTATTACATTTCCAAAAGTTCTCTGTTAGAAGCATTTGCCTAATTTTGTGAATAGCTTGGCCTGTCTGTAGGGTCTGATATTGCCAGCTCTTGTTTATGGCACTGCTTTCCCGAATTAGAGCAAATTAAGATCCTCATTATTTTATTTGCCGGATGCAGGGTTTTTAATGGCCTTTCAACAAATGAAATAACCTCGGGGCATGGGCAGGATTAATTAGATAATAAGAATCACATCTCTTTTCATCTTTTTTAAAATAGATTATGTCTTGATGGTTCCAGGGATGAAATGGGCCTTTGTTTTAACTGTGGATCAGAGTGGGAATCAGTGCGGCAGAAAATCTACTAATTATTTACAGAGAACCAGGAGAGCTTAGCGTTTTTGTGAATCTACTGGGTAGTGGCCACCTGGACGTATCCCTAAATTAGCTGCTGAAAGTCTAAGAGATGTAACATAGAAACTTTGTTTCATATAGTGGAGATAATTTAAACAAAGATTTTCATAAATTTGTGGACTTAATATATCCTGAAATTGGAAGGAAATGCCACACTGGGACTGAAATTTCTACCTTGACTGTATATAAAACTGAAAACATTCAAGATTATCCAGAAAACTGTAACAAATGTGACAGCTCTTCTACATTTCCTTGGTTTTTTGTGTGAGCCTGTTGCAGCCATCATGGCTTGACTTCTTTGGGGCATAGAACCGACAGACCTCAGTGTGTAGTGTTGGGATGCTATCCAATGCCTGCAGAAGGGCCTGATAAAGTTATTGGCATTAGCAGTCAGAGGGTCAGATCTCTTGGTAGCCAGTAACTTCTGCTTGTCTCCTGAAGCAGGATTACTAAATCAGCTTGATAAAAACACGGAGAAACACCAAGAACAGCTCCTCAGTCCATGTCACAAGTTAGGGGAGGTTCCACATTATGCTTTACTTTAACATTTTTATCCTTATCTGTTAGTTATACCCTACTTTGATTATGACATTACTTTAACTGTAAATGGATTTATTTAGGCTAACAGTTTGTTTTATTTTACTATCATCAGATGAAAAATACTTTCTGTATACAGCTGCAGGTAAATCTATGTTTACCTGCAGGTGGTTAAGGATCAGATTTCTCCCTTGATTGCGATCATATTTTTTCCACCCATGCAGGCTGCATTTGAAGTTTTAGCTCATTAGAGATATATGATGCTGCAACTTGAGAATGATCTTCTTTCTCCTTTACACCCTCTTATTTCTATTTCAATTTTAATCAAACTTGAAATGCTATTATTTTGGATGCAACAACACACATATAACAGTAACCTTTCTTTTCACCACACTTCACTGATGCCACAGTAATTTTGCTAGGTACTCGTCATAGAAAGCCTCACTACAAAGGTTTGTTAAATTTGACTGAAAGACGAAACTGAAAAGATAAAGAAATGAGAAAAGTTTGGAAAGAAGCAGGGGCCATTAAAGGGTGGAGCTGTGTGCACGATAAGCAGTGGAACTGAAGTGCTTCCCGTGCACAGCAATACAGCAGTCACAGCCAATCCTATAAGATATGTGTCAGAGAATAAGTCCTTTGTCCTTACATGAAAATAGGCCTTAATCAATTTTTCCAGGTTCTGTCCAAAAATGAGAAACAACCTGATCTGGTTCGGGGACCTGAGCAGTCCGAACCGTCTGGAGGCGAGGCATCAACATGATTCTCTTTGATTTGAGGATATTGTATGGGTGAAATTAAGTCGACTTTATTTCTTTTTTATGTGCTAGTATATTCCCTTTGACTGCCTAATGGAGTGAAGGCCTATCAGAAGTCTCATCAAAGCTCTGGACTGAGCGCTGCATTTATAGGGCGTTAAATCACTTCAAGAGCTGTGGTTTAGCATGATCTAATGACTGGAAGGATGCTCACTCAGAGTCATCGTATCCTCTCAAGTTAGAGGAAACGTTTTTTATTCCATGCTGGAATAAAAATGGTTGATTCATGTAGAAGACTCCTAAAGGAGGGAGAGAGGAGTGCATGTGTATTGCGTGTATGCATGTGTGTACTTATTTGTACTTGGCAAGGTAAACTTGAGAGTGAAGTTTAATAGTTGTGCAGGAGTTGCGAATAAAACTCTTGAGAGCTGCTGCTGATGTGCCCATAACTCTAGCAGGGGAAGGAATCAGCGCGGCAACTTTTGTTAATGGCCTCTTTACTGTGAGGACTTAGTTATTAATCACAGTAAAATCCCCCCCCCCCTCCTTGGGTGCAAGGAATACAACTCAAGTCGTGATTGTTTTGTTGTGATAGTTTTAGATTGCCATTGACTGTAAAGAGAACATATAATATTTGCAGCAGATGTCATTGTTGTGCTCAGTCTTATTATCCAGTCTTGCCAATGGATGGTTTTGCAATCATACCCCTTATTTTGCCAATGTTAGATTGAAATCCTGGCAGGCTGTGAAACAACACTAAAGCCTAAAATATTTGCCTCCTTTCTTCCGTTATTGATCAGTGCTTTTTAAGATAATTATTATGCACTCAAAACCTTATGTTTTACATTCAAATGTTTCACCAGGGAAAATGAAATTATTACAAAAATTGCATTGTTACGTTTCTTGCTATCTCGTCTGAGGAGCAATTAAAGTACAACATCATCTTTTAGGTAGCAGCATGTGTTGCTGTTGAACGAGCCTGCACCGGTGGCTACGCATTGACATGCAATTCATTTGTGCTTGGAGGAATGCTGCAGGCAGGAGTTAATTTCTTAAAATTAAACTAAGCATATTGGTACAGAGGTTTATGGTAATCTGACCAATATGTCTCTGAGGCATTACAGATTTTTTTCAATGCTTGTGGGGGAATATTAAATAGTTGGTTGTTTGTTATTAACTGGATTATTATGCTGTATGATGGAGGAACAGTGGGTGGATTTGGAGGGGTTGGGGGTTCGGCTAAAGTTTCTTTTAAGTTTTTGCTATCAGCCTCACAGAGAGGGTAATTACTGTATCAAAGAGCCTTGAGCATGAACATGTCAGAGTCTTGACAAATCACCTAAGATACATTTATTTTTTTATTTTTTTTACTTTGTGTTGATGCTGCCTCATTAGATACAGTACACAAAGTTACAAATGTATGAGGTTTAAAGGAGGATGACATTTAATAAAGGTTGCAAACTACTCACACCCACAGTGGCGCACGTGTAATTCACTGAACCATTTGGGTGCAGAAGATTTTCTCAGATCAATTTTTGCTGTAATATATTATCAATAGACACTGAAGTGGGGACTTAGGATGGTGTGCAGTTTTATAGCCACCAGCGTTTCACAGGTTCAGTATTCTTCTGATGTGCTTATACAGCACCAAAAGTTGACATATTAAATCTCAACTATGTGAAACGGCCTTTCTCCAACTTCAAAGTCCAGTTGTAAGTATGAAGTCTTTAAAAGTAAGACACTCTTTGCCTTATGCGGTACCTTGGATAGGGACACATGGCACGTGGACTAATGTCATGGCCCAAGTCTTTGTGCAGGGGCAGCTGAAGATGAGAATTAATGGCAGAGCTCAGATGACGACCTTTATTCCTCCATTATAATTTCTCCCCTGGCAGCACTGAATGAAAGGTGGCTTAGCACAAGGTGAGACTCTTTTTATGAGTGCAGCACAGTCACACGCATACTTGTTATCTTTCCCTGTTGTTCTTTAGGTTCTCATTACATTTGTTGCAAAACAAATACATGGCTTTGTTTTTACATTTTAATGTGGATTCAATATTGGTGTCATAAAACGCTTTCATGCTGGTTGATTCAATTGAATTATGATTTCAGAGGTTCAAGGTCAGTCAGTATGAACTACTACTAATAACAAAATGCCTAATGTAAATACATTATATTAAAAATATTATATTTATTTTTTTACTGACCAGAGTAGTCTACTGAACATTGCAATATTCATTATCTTCACATGTCCTTTGCTTTTTTTTGTGTTAAATGGTCTGAAAATAGCACATCCATCTCCTCCCATTCCACCTTTTTCTAACTCTCCTGTAACGTGAAGTGAGGCAGATGCATGATGATGAAAGACACAAAGTGTTTGTCGAGTGGAAGATTTCATTGACACAAACATGTTTGCATGCATGTAATAAAGCCTTAGCCTGTTTAATTTGTCCATCGGCATGAGTGTTTGATTTTGCAGGACAAACTTTGAGATTTCAAGAGTTCCATTTCTGTGTAGACTCACCAGGACTCTTCACTTGTTGAAGTTATAGCATTATGTGTCCTCCCCACTCAGACTGAGAGATGGGTTTAGAAAGGAATAAATAATATATAAAGAAACAAAGTTGTTTTCCCCTTCTACCCTTGTTCTGGGAAGTCGCACAACTATATTGTGTTGTCAGCCTTGTATCAGAGAGCAAGAAAGAGTAAGAGAGGGAGAGAGATGTTTTGGCAAGTTTCATGTGTAAGTGAAGCGCTGTTTTATCAGCAAGCAAGTGTGCGAGTGCACCTTGTTATCAGACTGGGTTTGTAGAAGCCATGTTGACTCTTTTGTCTCCCTTTTCCCCCTCCTACCTCAGGCTAGGTAAAAATGAAGGCCTTAATTGATTTAACGGTTGTTCACTCCCACATGCATGAACAGATGCAACATTAAGAAGTGCTGGGGGGGGTACAGAGGTTCAGTAAGAAGAAAAGTCATCACAAAAGGGGCGCCAATTTAGGATGTTCCCAAGTGATGCCTTAGTTACTAATAGAAACTGTGTGGGTGTGTGCATGAGAGTGTGATGGGGGTGGAGTGATTTGATCTTGTATGCCATGAAAGGTAAAGTTGCTGGGGAAAAGCAGTGTGGGCCATGTAGCCAGGTCGAGATTTATTCCCATTCAGAGGACCATTATTGTTGACCTTGCCTTGCCTGGGAAAGCCAGAGTAAACAGAGGCCTAATAAATCAACTTTAACAAGCCCAGTAGTCCTGGCTGGTGGAGCAACCATGCAGCTCCGACACACAGGGGTGGATTAATCCACACTACCTCCTCTCCACAGAGGGTACCTGTAGAGTCTGATTTGGCTGATAGTTTGTATGCAGACGCACAGGGACGTTTAATTGTTTTATTGCTGAATGCATCTCCCCAGCCAATGTGTTTGTATTCACACCCTGGACTGTGTTTGTGTGAGAGATACGGAGCAGTCAAAAGAGAGAATGCATAATCACACTCTTGTGCAGGATTTCCAGACTGCTCTAGAAATTTCATTACATGCTTACCTGGTGTTCCAGTGCAAGCAATATTTGTTGAGCAGATTGACTTGGCTGCCGATTTGATTCCTCATCAATTTCATATCCTCTCCACGTCAAGAGATCATCAATGATTCATACTTTATACTGCAGCTCCCTGCAATGTAAATGGATTTATAAAAGTCCTAATATCCTCAAGTTATGGCAAAGTAATAAAATTGTTTACCAGTCACTGTTGTGTTTTTGTTGAGAACCTCTGATTGTTTTATTGCAGCATTTTCTTTTTTCTTTAGTAAATGACAGATAGAAATTACAGTAATTAAATCGCAACATGGTGTTTCAGTACACCCCGAAACACACACACACTCAACCACACAAATGGAGAACACTTAAACACACACACACACACACACACACACACACACACACACACACACACACACACACACACACACACACACGTGCATATACCTGTGTGTAGACATGCCACCCTATTCTCCCATCGCACCCTTTCTCAACACAAGTCTCCTGTTCTTTGCCCCAGGGGTGTAAATGTGGGTGGGTGCTGAATAGTAATTTTTGAGTGTAGGTTGTGGGATGGGTTTTGAGTTAATATATGCAGAATTGGCAATGTCAGTCAGTCAATAAACCAGTCTGTCACTCTAGCTGGCAGGTGGTTGAGGGAGGATCCCTGATATCATGCACAGAGACATTCAGCACTTCTCTTTTAGGGAAGAGCACAAAAACAAAACAATATCTGTTTTTAAACTGTTGGAGACGTACATTAGTTGAAGTATGTACATGTGACCAGCAGCATAAGGATGCTTGCTGCTTTCATACATTGTGTAAAATTGGTGTGAATGCACACACATGTGCATGTATGTGACAGTGTCTGTGTGTGTGTGTGTGTGTGTGTGTATGCAAGAAAATGCAGGAGAGTTATTCTTCCAGTGTCATATTTTTGGCATGGTAGTGTTGTGTCCCAGGCTGCTGCACAGTTGGTGAATATCAATGCAGTGTGGTGTAGTGACGGGGACTGGAGCTGACATGTTGTCACACTGTGATGAAAAGCACTCTGAGATGATGTGGCGGGAGTGTTCCTCCTGTCCGCAGAGAGATGGCAAGCTGGCTGTGGCATTTGTGTATTCGTTTGTGCTTCCATGCCTGCGCGAGAGGATGAGTGTGTGCGTACTTGTTGGTTTTTCTTTGGGTGCACTTGTGACTGTATACGCTTTTTTGTTTGCCGTTCAAACCCTTATCACTTTACATGCAAGGTGTGGTTTTGCTGCTGTTATGTTTTTGATGTAGCATTGGCAAAGCCATATCTTAGCGTGTATGCCACATAAAACATCTAAGTTAGTGTGTGTTTAGTGACTAGCTGGACAGTAAACCAGCCAAGGTGCCAACCAACTTGGTAATTGAGTAAATGTCACCAAGCACTGTCATGTATCATGTTATGTGAAAGTTAATAAACTATTTCTGCAACTGACTCCACCTTTTATGAGTTTGGTCTGCGCTTTCCTGCAGGATCCCAGTGGAATCTTGACTCCACCTTTTGAGGTATTGGTTTGACAGAAATGTCTGTGTCTATAAAGTGATGAGAATAAAACATATCCAGAATTAAGGCATATATTAAAATCATAAACATTTTATTCACATTTGAATTCTTGCAGTACACGTATGCTGCAGATATATTGGGACTGGTTTGCTTGTTGTGTGCACACTCACACTCACACTTGTGTGCCAGTGTTCCTGGATTTCACAAGCACTCCATCACATCTCTGTGAACTTAGTGTCCTCTCTAGCCTCTACACCCCTGGAGAACTGACATGTGAAGGGAAAATAATCTCTTTTTCCTGGCTGTAGCTGCAGTCCTTCCAGGTCAGTGCAAACTCTGAAGGGGCCTGTTCAGGCCTCTTGTTTCCTGTTTTGGGCAAAGGTTCAGCTGTCACTTGGGCTTGAGCCTGTTAAAAGCTTTGCTTAATGCATATGTCTCTGTCTAAGTGGACCTCCATAGATAGATAGATAAGAGACAGACCCCACTTGGTCACTGCCCTAACTCTGTCAGTTTAATTATTGAACAGTAGAGCATGAAGAACATGAATGCACACGGGCCTGCACGGCACCAAACGGTGTGAGTCTGTTACTTTTTTGTCCTTAACTTAAGAATTACACGCAAAGACACACAGATAGATAAATATTGCATGCACATTACATGCATGTTACATTTCCCAGAGGGGTGCCGATGTACAAGTATATGCAAATAAGATTGAAACAGCAGAATTAGTCAAGATAACTGATAGAAAACAACAAAGCACAGGAATCTAATCCTATCATATTCCCATCCATATGTTATTGAAAAAGTCGAGTACTGAGAGCAGTGTTAGTCTTACTTACACTTTTATATTATATATATATATATATATTACATTGACCTTGAGTTTTGTAGGGTATGAGACAAGAGATGCTCTCCTGCATCTCTTGGTGTTTTCTCTTTGCTTTTGTGTTAAGCACTTTTGGTTTCGTGTTGGCACGGAATTGGTTCAGTAAAGTTGGGCAAATTAATGAGATTGTGTTTCTTTAATTGTTTTCTTTGTTGATGTTCTGTTTGCTTATGTGAGTGTGTGTTTGGGTGTATATGCTTGCATTTTTAAGTGTTTATATGGAGGCATGTTTGGCCCTCCATGGCTGCCTGTCCTCCTGTGTTAGCAGTGTTTTACTGAATATGCAACACCATCAATCAGGGAGTTGTCTGCTGTGTCCTCTGTCCTAATTGCACCCCTAACCCTGTTTCTCTTCTCTCGCTGCCTTTGGTTGCAGCATAGCATTTCATTTCCACAGAGGAGTCCTTTTTGATACAATAGTCTCATTGAAGTACTTCTCTCCAGATGTTCTCTCCATAGATAAATCTGCTATTCAGATCTCTATAATTGATTGTAATATGCAGAATTAATGCCTAGGGTTATAAAGAGAATTCTTGGAAACGGTTTTCACTTTCCTTTTGAAATTTGAAACAAGAAAGCACCACAATGCACTTTTTTCTTCTGCCCAGGCTCAGCATACAAGCGAAGTGCAGCGGTGCCTATTTGCATATTCTCTAGCTGATACTGTGCAAAACAACTTGGGTATTGTTACAGACGTAATTAGGAAGATGATCAAACAGGTTTTCTTTGCGACGCTCATGCCCTCACCCACTCTCATGCCGTTTGGAGTAACTCTGATACCATTGCTGGATTTCCATTTAGGGTTAAAAAAAAAAATGTTATTGCAATGAGTGGCTGCTAATGATGATTTCCATGCACAGTGGGATTGAATGTATGTGATGAATTTAGGAGCGTGTGCTGTTATGTTCAGAAAGAGTCACAGAGACAGACAAGACAGACAGAATGAGAGAAACAGACAGAGTGACACAGAGCGAGGGTGAGTAGTGAGCTCATTTGGAATTCCAGTGTGTTGGTAATAATAAGGGAACCTCGCCAGTCCTTGTTGAATTATAGATCACACTGGCATGATTGGATGAGGTTAGACCATTGTAACACCAATTTAATAATTTACAGATTGTATTACTACAGTAATAATTGCATTTCTTCCAGTCCTCCAACATATATGACAAAAGAAGAGCTGTATCATTGTATGTTGAAAAGTCCTACAAAGACATATTTTCCGTTTACTTTAAAGCTGCAGATCTGTACAATTTTTTAAGCCCTTTAGAGTGGCCACAATATTTTTGGGCTGCTGCGGTTCAGCAGATAATTTAAGGAGCTCTGTTTTCCAGCAGGAAGTTGAGTGACACAGTATGTACTTAGAGTGCACCCTCTGCCCCCAAATTTCCCACTAACCCATGTCCTCGTTTCGACCTTGTGATGAGAAAAGGCACTGGATCACTCATTGTCAGCGTCAGGCTCAGTGATTCGACATACTTCGCTTCATCAGTGTCCAATCATTTGCTGGCATTTGAATCTGCACCGACATGTGCACATACACACTCATACACACCTATAGATTAGCATTTACTCAGATATGCTTCTTGTTCTTATTATTTCCACATTTGTGTCATCTTTTCTCTAGTTAACGTCTCTTTGAGCCTGACTGGATTTGTGACTTTATGACACATTGCCCGTGTATGTGTGCCATGTCATTGTGACTTCACACGGCCATGCTTCAGTCCATTCTGTCCTCACTGCCTGAGTTTATGAACAAAGGATGTCCCAGCTTTCCGTCAGCCAGATATGTGGAGGCATTGTCTTTCCAGAGAAAAATGTGGCAAGGAGCAGACTTTATGATGATGGCTTAGGAAATGAGAATATATAGAATGTTAGAGGACACCGGGGTTGGAAGTGATAGGACCATGGAACAACCTCATTAACTTCACCGACTGTTGTTGGCTGTAGGTGAAAATCAAGTCAGTCAGGCACACATATCTCCTAGTCGGCCACTTTTTTCCCTCGACAGACTGCTTTTTCTTTTGCCCTAATATAAGTTGACAGACAGTTAAGTATCTTCACTGCGCATCTCTGTGTGTGCCTGCACGCCTGCATCCATATGCTGCTGGCATGGCTTGCCTCTAGATTGCAGAGGTAGGACTTCCTCAGGAGATGGTGAAGTTACAGATAAAGCAAGCTGATTGTCTCTGTGTTGCATCAGTTGGAAGGCAATGGATTAATGGCATGCATTTACCACCTCTGTGTTGAAACTGAGTTAATATAGTGTCGGAAAACAAATCTCTCTGTTCTCTGTAGTCATTTACTGTGCAGTAAGTGTACATCTTTAAACCTTAAAATGTTGTCTGATAATGGAGGTTATACATATCAACCTTTATAACTACCTAATGTCAGATTATTGTGTAGTGTGAGGACTTTAGTTTTTTCCCCCTTTTTTTGTGAGATTGTAGACCTGGGCAATAATATCAATGCGATATTGAAAAGGTGATATGAGTTTCCTGGCGTTTTGGCCCTTTTTATATGGTAAAATAGCATAAATGTGGGAGTGTAGTTGCAAATCAAAACACGAATCATTGAATAATTTGTGGAAGATGACATTTTTATTTGAGTTTTTTGTTACAGCATTCGTACATTTGTACCTAAATTATGTGAGCATGAAAAACGACATGCTTTTTATGGCAGCCATTTCTTCCATAACACAGATATTTGTAACAGTGTAAAGAGTGGAATATATGTTTCCTTGACCTTTTGTCATCAGGATCTTGTGTAGTTATTTCTTTTGTGAACTCCACAGATAGATAGAACACTACTACTCTGGGCTTTTTTTTGATGTCTCCAATTAAGTTCATCAAAGAAAACGGAACTAAAACAGTAGGCTTTCCAAAGCAAATTATTTCCTAGTCCGTGTGATTATACAGCCTATTTGTTACTGTCTGTTTCATTAGGTTTTAAGGACGTAAAGCCAGTAACAAAATGAATGCTCCGTTTGCAGATGAAAATCCAAAATAATGTTATTGCTATGAAAGAAAGCCGTAATTGGCCAGTCAGATTTAGACAAACTAATGGAGGGCAACTGAAGCAAAACTAAATAGATGCTGTTTTAGAGATTGCTCTTGTCACTTTTCTTCTCTTTGTGGAAAAGGGGGGATAATAAGTGAGTATACTTTGACAATGAACAAACTGAAGAATGCATAATGAGGATCTCAGTTAAAGTAAAATGCATTTATTTTACTTTGAAGTATGCTCATTGTGACATTCTTACTGCCACCATCAATAACCTTGATTATGTTAAGGTTTTTTAGAAATGATTTCACGCTCTGTGCTGCTGTGCTCTATTGTCAGAGTGAACCATCGTTGTCAAACCTACAACATGCATAGTGTTTTGTTCTATAAAAATAAAGAACACATTTTCAGTATGACTGAAAATAAAAGTTACTTGGAATCAGATATTGGTCAACATATTTTGCAGTCATATTGACAGCAGAAAGTTGTGTTTGGGCAAAGTTGTGACATAAATTGGCAATGAGGTTTTTATCTTTACTCTGGAAATGATCATTTAAATCTGAGCAATCTGCTACCTCGTCGTCCCTCTCAGATGGGGGTCTGTGAACCACTTTCCTCCTGCCTAGCTGAGGAACCTCTTCTGCCCTGCAACTCTTTTAATTGGGACGCTACGGTTGAAATTGGAGTGGCTGGAACCCACAGGGACTCCTATTTCTATCTCACCCTGTACACTTTCAACTGGCAAGTTAACGGCCATGCCAGATCGTTATGTTTAGACACACAGCATGACTCAAACGCCACATATCTCTCATTTAACACCTTCACCTCTAACCCACACATCTTACCTAGCAGCATTTTAAAATGTGGATATATATATTGAAATTCCGAGTACAGAAAGTTTGTGTTTTGGTGGCACATTAAGTGGCACTTGTGCTGCTATGGTGTGTTGTGGTGCTTTTGCACATTTTTGAGCCCCTGAACAATATCCTGCTGCTGCCCTTACTTTCTGAAAGTGGCCTATGCTTCCAGAAAGGTATATTGACTTTCCTGGGAGGTTAAAATTAAAAACTAGAGGAAACCTGGAGGTTGCTTATTGCATATTCTGTTGGCATAAAAAGGTTCAACAACTACTATTTTTTTTACAGATGCAAATTGAATTTGTAGTTTTATGTCTGGCATCTGACTGCAGGACAGAATGTAATGCAATGCACCTCTTTGTGACTTTTATGTCCACTCACTTTTGCCTTGTCCTGTTTTCATAGCAATAATTCTCTCTTTTGTACCATCTCTTCCTGTCACTGTTACTTCAACACACACACTGACACACGCAGAGAATGGCAATTATACAGTATCATTGAACATTTCTTCAACAACGTCGTCTTCCTTTTACTCATTTTCTGTTATACTCCACCTTTTTAATCATCACACTGTTGAGGATCTTGGAGTTATAAACTGTCTCTCTGCAGGACAGAATATCATTTCATCTTAGATGTGTGTGGGGGTGGTGGTTCTGTGTTACTGGTCTCAGCATCTCAGCAGCACCTTTTTATAGCTTTGTCGGTCCCTGAGAGTGCTCAGAAAAGAGAAGATGTCGGCAAGCTCAGGCATCCTGCCAGCTTGTCCATCTTTCTCTACATGGGCTGCTGCTGCTTGGGGTCACCGTTCAGGTCAGGTTTAGAATCTGTCAGCAGGACCAGTTTTCCTTTCACTGTCGGGTGCACACACACATAAACAGATTTGGGAAAATACAACAAACCTTCGTATATGAATACTATAGCTATTAAGGCATATGGTCACATTATGCTTTTAGAGAAGTTTCTCTTGTAGTGCTGTCTGTTTGTTTGAAATCAAGTCGACTTTGAAATAAATAGGATAATTCTTCCTATTTTTTTCAGGGATGATTGATCTGCAAACCAAAACCTTCCATTTATTGATTTTCCTGCTCGTTACGTAGACTGTGTATAGTGCTGGATTTAAAGTTGGTTTCCACGAGTTCACCCTTGAATCTAGGGTGCAGTATCATCTGGGAAAATGCAAATATCACAAGGAAATAGTTTTCACGATCTCACAGTTCTGATACAAGCATTCAGAACAATCACTAGCAATGACGTTTCCCACAATCTTACAGCATTACAGTAGTGCTAAAACAAGTTAGTCCAAAAATGTATTGACCTTCCTATCCTTTTACATCCTTTAAGTCATTAATCTAGCAAAATTGCACATTTTACACCATTAAAAGCTGTGTATCTTTTAGGTTGGACTGTTGGTCAGACAGGAAAATGATGACTTTCCCTAAATTCCCTAAATATCCAGCTTTTTAAATCTTAAAGCTAAAATGGTTACAAAGGTGTTTATTTATTTTGTGGCTGATGCTGAGGCTGTTGTTTTTTTGTTGTGTGAGCTGTTTCATGTGACCTTTTATGCTGACAATTTTCTAAATACAGGATATCGTTATGAATGTTTTCACATTGCATTTTGTGTGTGTGTGTGTGTGGCTGTGTGAGCCTGTGGTTCAGGTAATGGCTTTTTTGCCTCGTGTTGCTTCAAAAATTCACATATTAAAGTTGTGATTTCCAAACCTCTTTCAGTGTTTCCCACAGGATTTCACGAGATTTTGGGGGGAGGACCCCGAACCCACTAGGCGGTATAAATTTAAAGTTAAATGCATCAATCTGGTGCACTTTGAAAGCAAAATTAAGAAGCTACATCTGTTTAACACAGTTCACAAAATACTCTCGAGCACACATTTGAGCGGTTACCTGTGTTGAACAGCTTTGTTGAGATGGAGTTACATCACTATTGACAAAGAGTTGACATGAAATCAATTTTTGAAACAACAAAAAGTGGTGTTTCTCGCAATGATGTTCAGGGTTATTAAACATTTATTATTATATTAAACACTGACCAGGGCTCTACAGAGCCCTAGGAGTACATGTAATGCAAATGAAAACATTTAGGAGCGCACAAAGAAATTTAGGGGAACAGTGAAAAATGTTCAAGAAACCAAGTATTATATTTATATTTAGACTGCACACTTATCACAGAAAACTGTGATTCGCACATTGCGGCTTGTGGAAGGAGGGACTTCTTAATTTGGGACGAAACACATACACCAGCACCAGCCACACCACACTTTATGTAAACAAGGAGGAGGCTAACTAGAAGGAGCACATATTGGCACAATGGCACTGGCTGTCCACTGCAGATGCTTTATCCACCTGGATGAATAATTAGTGTACATATGTGTATTAGTATAATTTTATAACGGTAAATAAAAAGTATAATTTCATAAAATAGTATTGTGTTTTTAGTATAATATTATATTAATAATATATTGGTATATTCATTATAATTTCATAAAATTGTATACTATGGACCTTTCACCTACCACTGTTATAATATTATTGCCAGTGGGACAATACAGCAGTTTAAGAAATACATAAACATTTACAATTTTTGCATGTTTGTTCCTTTATTAAAATCCTTTAATCATTAAAATGGTCTACATTTTGCTAAGTGATACTAAGCACTACCTTGTCCAATAATCAGTCAATGGCTACTAGCAAGGAACCTATAAATTAATGGAACTGGCTGTAACTGCATCCACTGGAGCCAATAGCAGTGTCCGATATAGAAATGTGGCCTTTACACTCTAATATGTCACCAACAAAGATGGTGGATGAGAATTGATCGATATACATACAAGTAGAGCAAGCAATGTGACGTCCACATCTTGTACGTGTTGACGTGTTAGTTTTACA
>JAVQJD010022679.1:0-89356 GCA_036023655.1 Nannoperca australis
TGTCTTGACTCTATTTTCTATTCATTTCACAACGTATGGTGGTGAATAAGTGTGACTTTTCATGGAAAACACAAAATTGTTTGGGTGACCCCAAACTTTTGAACGGTAGTGTATGTTGCAGTGAACTGAGCATGTTATGTTATAGGTTTGTAACACCTCCAGTTAGCCTGAGCTGAACTGCAGCGTTTGCGCCCTGCAATGGGCCAATGAATATAATTTCATATCTAAAAACAAATGTCACTAGAGGTATGTTTCTTAGAAACATGGTAAAATAAAGCAACTTCCTGAGAAATATTTATGTAATGATCAAATTAAATGGAATACTAAGAGCAAAATTAAGAGCTAATCAGCTCTTTCATCTGGCGACATCCAGGTGTTTCCCATCATGCCCTGAGTCTTGCAGTAGGTGGAGAGCACCCGCGGCGCCGGGCTCTAAAAACTGCGTCCGCCTTGATCTCGTTAGGTTATCGTTGCCCACGTGGGCATGACGTCAGAGCAAGTCGGGATCAAGTCGGACACAAATCTAACTAACCGGCATGCATTGTGCGGCAATCGGTGGTGATCAGTTCGGGGGAGGACTGCCCCCCCCACACACACACAAACGCACACACACTGTAAGAAATGAACAAATGCCTTAAAATAATAGTATAAGTATAGTATAAAATTAACCAGTTATCTCATCACTAACCTGTGAGACTGTCTTGGCAATAACTATTTCACTGTCAGTGACTCAGTCACAAGTACTGTGACTAATGAAGCTAAATTACATGTCAAATATAAAATTGTAAATGGTCATATCTTTTCATGCACGGGTGTTAAATGACATTAGTCAGTTTTAAAACTGCTTAAAGGCCACAAAGTGATTGTGTGTTAATTATCACAGGGGCTCACACAGCACAACTTATTCTCTATGGTTTGACAGCTGATGACAGCATTACTCAGTCTAACTATTCAAATGAACATTACAGTAGCTGACAGAAATAGTCATGACATGCATATTTATGAGAACATTACAAATGCCAGAGGTCTGCAAAAGCGAAACATTTGCGCAACAACTTATCATGTTTTTAGTACAGTTTGTGAGTTTTTCACTTAGCCAAATTAAATCAAATGCAGTTCAATCAGTGAGGGACACAAAGTGCTCTACTAACCAGCTCCAATGACAAAACTGAAATGAATCCCATCATCACCAGGTGAGGACTGCTGTCAGACACCATACCGTATCCACACAATACAGTATATAGAGAGCTGTAACTATCAGGCCTCGTCTTAGTCTTTTCTCTCCACTGCAATCTTGCTCATGTCTTCTGTCCTCATTAGAGCAAGAGCTGAGTCCTGAGGGGGGTGGAGGGTTTGTGTTGATGTTGTGAAATCCAGACAGATGCTGCACGGTTAATAATGCAAGTCAGCTGTCAGCATCCAGAATGTGAGAAACTGGAAATCAGCCAAGCAGTCTTCAAGCTAGTCGGGCACTCGCAGTGGATCCACAACCTAAAACACATTTAGCAGCAGCACATACACAAATTTACAGTACTGTATATTAACTCAAAAACAAAGTCAGGGACAAACTTTTTTTTTTACCTGCCAACTGCAAAATACAAAAATCCCAGAAAAAGACAATAGTTTGATTTAGGGAATTTGCTTTCTTACCAAGAGTTAAGTGAGAAAATTAGCCTACAACCACTCTGTGGGAATGGTATCAATCTGCTCATCTAACTCTCAGCATATTTCCCAAAGAGTCAAACTATTCCTTTAACTAAGTTAAATGTGCCACAAATGCTCTTCCTCAGGAACTATGTCTGTTCACATTATGTTAACCCCCAAAAATCTACTAACCATCAGATATCAAGAAAAGACAAGAAAAGCATTGAGGATTCTTTTCTCTCTATAGTTTCTGAAGTTGTCTTCATGCTATAATTGGCTGTTCAAACATACCCGAAACAAATGAAAAGTATCATCTGTGTAAATACATCTACTTCCTTCTGGCTTTATTGACCTTTATTGCACGCGACCATTGACATGATCTATTCTTTGTCAAATGTAGTGACTAAGCTTTGATTCACAGTATGACCATATATTGTTATATGTAATAAATCATTAATGCTAAAATGTTTTTCAAACTTTTAAATCATTTGTTATCATCAAAATAAAATTGCTTGATACTTATTTCTAAGTAACCAGCTATTTCTCTAAAGGACACCATGTGTACTCAATATTTTAAAATAACAAAAAATAAGAAGCTTAACCCAAAGCATTTCAAATGTAATTCAAGCCTGAGCACAGATTACAAAATAATACACTGTAATACATTATTCAGGGAGTGGAAAAAAATATTGTGCTTGTGTAGATTTGCCTGTACATTAGGGGAAATTTGACAAAAGGACCAGTGTTTTAAACTACAGGATTTCTATTTCTGACAACATAAGCAAACTAAGAGGTCTTTCTTTTCTGTGTTTACAGCTGAATCAGATATATAAAAAAATACTCAGAAGTAGAAACCGATTTAAGAGGTTATAAAGAGGAAAGTTAAGTGCTGAATGGAACTTCTTCTGCTTTTTTTTTACTGTATGTTTGTGTAAGAGGAAGAGTTGCATTTGTACTTGTCAGCGTGCACACATCTCTGTGAGAATGACAGCAGAAACAGGATGAAATTGTAATAATGACATGGCATTAAACCCCGGTTTCCCAGAAAACAGTGTCCACACATTACAGAGAGTAGAGGACTGTGTTTAATAGAGGCAACAGGGAGAGAAGTAGAGCCTTTTAAATCTCTTAAAATCACTACAAGGCTGTTCCCAAAGCAGAAGATTATTACAGACTGACACAGGCATGAAACAAATCTGTTTAATTTACAGTAGCGCTCTCCCTCTTGTGATCCCAGAGTGCTTTTCCTCTTGCTTGTCGTTGTTTTGGTTGCAGTGTGAAGGATGCCGCTGGACCCTGGATAGCTATTATCATGACACGGATGTCAGGCACCAAATCTGATGGTACCAACGTTACAGTTGCATTGTAGTGTTCCTAAGGCCAAAGAAATCTCAATTTGTGGTGAAAGAAGTATTCAGATATTTTCTTAAGTAAAATTAGCAACACCACAGTGTAAAAATATTCTGCTTCAAGTCCTGGATTCCAAATATGAGTTAAAGCTGCTCTTATCAATATTTTTACATCAATAATGGATCAAAGGACTACATGTAATGTCAAAGGTGTTGCATGTATTGGCAAACGCCCATAACTACTGTTTTGGTTCACTCCCACTGGTCTCTTTAGTGTCGTTTAAAGGCACAGCAGGAAAAACCCACTGTAAACGGCTGAATTCTATTTGGCTGCTTTGGTTTCAGGGTCTGGTATGGTGCTGGTTCTCTGTCGCACTGGACAAATAAATACAATGGTCTCATCATTAATGTTATTAGTAACATTTGTATTTTTCCTGCTGTGACAACAGGTCAAAATGACGGCTGTGAAAAAGGCCTATAACTATAGATTTTCTGGTAAATTTGGTCACTTAAACTTTAAATTCTCCTGATTTTCAGGATATTTTCTGTCTATAAAAAACAATTTCTGCTTCTTGAAACTGAACTGTGCACCACTGGAGGAGTGCTGTACTGCCACAGTGAGCTCTTTCACCTCGATTGCTCATTCACAGGTTGTACCTCTGCAGCTGCTGAGTGTCCAGTCTTAGCTGGAAGATGGGCACATGGAAGAGCACCTGAGGGCGAACCCGCGCCTGAATAATAGATACATCCTTGAGCACCAAAGTAACTGACTCATTCACTTCTTCATCATACACTGCCATCAGCATCAGCAGCCATTATATAACAACTGCAAAGGTCAGTTCTAGCTTAACACAGGGCTGTGTCTGTCTGGAGCTGCTGCTGAATTGGCTTTTTGGTATGATTTCCCACTAGTGCATTGTGGGGATTGAACAAACCACACATTTGCAGGATAGAAATAAGAATGAATGTTGAGTGGATAGGGAAAAGTCTAAAACCTGTTTATAAAATCCTCTTACTCATATTGGAGTCACTGCAGTGCATTCATGCGCGAGGCATGTGTCTTATGCAATCAGGGCAGTCAGGTTTTGTTTTGGCTGGCACTGTGAAGGCCAGAGTTCAGGGGGAATGACGAGAAGCAAAGAGGGGATGACCTCATCCCAGTATCTCATTATAGTCAACCAGCTAGTGATGGGAAGATGTGCCTGAGTGCTTTGAGAATGACGACTAAATTTAGAAGCAGCAGAGAGCATTGATGTGTAATCAAATTACATTGCCAAACACATTAGTGAGTTGTCTGGCAAGTGGACATACACACACATAATGTAGGTGTCAATTTTTGATATAGCCCAATATCACAAATCACGAGCAAAAATAGAGAATTTAAACGGTGGAATGTAACTATGTAACTATTTACTCAAGTATTATACTTTATACTTCTACTCCACTACATGTCAGAGGGAAATATTGTACTTTTTACTTCACAATATTTATCTGACAGCTAGTTAGAGCTGAGCTAGAGTTAGTGGTTACTTTTTTAGTGGACTTTACATATAAAACATATGACCAGATCATAAAAAAGAAATAAAGGCACACAGTAAACACCCTCTTTACCTAAAAAAGCCAAAGGACTTTGTCGCTTTGCCACCCTCTCCTCCCATAAACAATTTCCCCTTTAAGCCCTGCGTCTCCTCTCCTCTCCTTCCCTGCTCAATTAAGTCCTAGCAAACCTCCCTGCTCATAATCCAGCCCCTGGCTTTATGGTTTAGAGGACATTTCATCATCATTTCATGTGAAAGTGCAGCATATTTACTTTTTCAGGCTCCTTAATCTCTTCTGGGTTATGACTCCAGAGGTATAGCCACCTCTCAATTACCCTGCCTTCCTGTATCATATAGCACTCACCGCATTACAATGTAATGTTTCCATATTTAGCCCGCTGAGGTTTTGGAAAACATTATCAGCCATTAAGTATTAGATTCTTGCACATAAGGAAACAAAGCCTCCTTACTCCATTCTGGTATTACAACAGTGTATTCACAATGCAAACGGTATTACTGTGCTATGTTGCTATTGATAATTACTCTGCTTCTTAAAATGAAGACAAATGTGTCTCTTGACATGGCACCAGCATCTATATAAATCAGATATTCAGGACTGCACCCTGCTACTCCCATGCATGCTTTCCTCTCAGCCCCATTACAGCACTCCACTCCAAAATGCAGATGCAATTTTCTGTCTCCCCTGGAGCACAATCATTGCCGTTTGACTGGAGAACTGTAGAGAAGACCTCTTGATCCAGGCTTGGTGTGCCACCAGTGGCCACGGACACACGCACTGAGAACTGAAAAGTGAGGGTTAAAAACAAAAAGCCAAGTGCTCAGCAAACAAGCCCTGCAGGTCAGCGTTTTAACCTGTGTCCACTCTGGCTTGATGGGCTCTTAGCAAAGATAATGAGAGGGACTCCGGGGTGTGCACAGTCTCTGTCATTGGCGAGGGACAGTAAGTCCTCTCTGGCAAGTAATTGGCTCTGTGTTGACGGCTGCTGCTTCGCCTGTTGCACCTCTCCCAAAATGGCTCCAGAGCTGGGAGTTATAAGAGACGCTGTGTGAAAGACTCAACATGAGGAGAAAGCACAAAGCACATGGGGCTGAGTGCTGAATACAGGCTACAACTGCTGCTGTAATGTTTAACCAGCAGCACATACTGTACATCTTTATCACAAGCCATGTTTGAATTCTTGATTCTGACACAAACATTTTCAAAGCAGTGACTCACTGGCTATTTAGAGTCTTTTCCTGCCTTCTCCAGGGGACCTCATCTTATTGGCCGGGTGCAGGGGCACGGCTCTTGACAGAGGATTATCATTGTTTTCCCACATAGTTAATTAGCAGGGAATCATTAGTTTCCTTTGGGGACATCCAGCATGTATCAACTCCTTTATCTTTGCCCTGAGGAACGTATTAACAGGTATTAGAGATACAGACTGGGAAATACCTTGTCTTCCAGTATCTCTCTCTCTCATCCTCGCTCTCTATTCAGAATATCAACAAAACACAATTATATCTTTTGTTTTGTCTGTCTTTATGGTACACTTGATTGCAGATTGAATATTTCCCAGAGACAGTTTTAATTAGATCTGTAATGGGTCCTTGGCTTGACAGTTTCAACTGACAGAGGTAATTATTCCCAGTTATTACAGCAAGGCTTGTCACTGCATTAGTGACAGCTTTAATTAGTGAGTGAAAACAATGTGTGCCCTGCCTCCTGATTACATCCATTGTTAATGCTCACAACGCCTTAGTGTAGGCTGACACCTGCAGCCCTTTTTCCATGATTCAGAGTAGTGGTGTCCGCCGTTGAAAAAGCACATGGCTAAACCACGGCCTGTTGCTAAGCAATGGAAGAATAACAGCTTTTCTTTTACTGAAGCATGTGCCATCCATGTGGGCTTTTTCTCTGAGATATGATTGTTGAGTGACCTTGTTTCATCCCTGCACTTCTGATCAAACACAAAACTGAAAGTGTTGCCATGGAAACCAAGAGCAGTCCAGACGTAGGCTAATCAACGATTACGCTTGCATTTTTCTTTTTTTGCTCTTTCCTCTCGAGGCCATTCCTGCATCCGCATGTCTCAGGGGGTTTTGAGCCAGAGGTAAGTGATACAGCAGGAGGGACAAGTTATCCCCTGATGACTTAGCTTAGACACACTACCGTTTGACTGATTTATTTATAACTAATACATTATTAACATTGTCTTTGGTGCAAGCTGTCCAAATGTTTACCTGTCTGACCCAGAAAAGATATAATACAATTAAACTCCAGCCCATTAACACCTTTAAGGTAGAAAATGAACCATTTATTCATCTGGAAGCAGTTTTTAATGTGTAGCAAAGAGTTGTAGATTCACCACCATGTTCGCTTACAAGCCGTTCAGCATTTTACATTTCAGTTACTTTAAAGCGCCTATAATAATATTTTCATAATAACACTATATATCAAGTGATAATGTGAGAACAATGTGACACTGTGAAAGGGTCACTCATAGTGATAAACCTACAGAGATGCAGGAAACACTGTACTGACCAACAAAAAGTAACAAAGAAGTAATTTGCATAAAGCGAAAAAAAATTTTAAATGTAAATTTGTTGTAATTAGCCAGGAAACTGTGTGATTTGTAAAAAACGACAGGAAGTTTGATCTCAGACCTCATATTATTGGTTGCCTGCAGGGGCGCGGCTCTTATTGCAAAGACGTTATCATTGTTAGATGAGAATTATCAGTTTCCTTTGGGAACAGCTTTACAATGAAAATCTGTCAATAAGATCAGGTCGGGTGATAATTCTCTGTATGTTCATCACTACGAGTGACCCCAGTGTTACATTGTTCTCACACGTAGAGGTCGGACAGGAAGTTTGATCTTTACTTGCTGTTGATAAATGTCTTTGGAGGAGAATATCATTGTTGTAGTTTCTAACATCGTCCTTCTGTGTGTCCCTTGCATCTAAGATTACATATGCAAACAAAAACAAAGCGCTGCTTGGCACAAAGTCAGTGGAAAAAGTTGTGTTCACACGCCCACAGTGCCAAGCAAGAAGTGGCGATTACACGTGGTTAATCGCTACGAAGCTTTATAGTGAGTTTGAGCTCGTTGTTTAGCTGTGCAGCCTGCAACAGTAGTTTTGGTTTAGTTTCACCGCTCACACAGCGTCTTTTTCATCAGCTATTTACAGCTAAAAACCCACTGTACACCACAGACACAATTAGCGACCAGTTGGTAAATATAGTGGAGCATTTAGTAGCTATAAAGTCAAATATTGCCTCAGGGGTTTGTGGAGGCCAAAAAGAAAGCTAAAAGACGTGAATATTGCACATACATTCACCACGACTGCTTATGTTGCTCCGTAACTTCTGCGTAAACAAGGAACTGTTTGCTAACTAGTTCATCATATCAGCGTAAAAAGGTGATGAAATATCAACATTGGGTTCACACATGAAAAAAACATGTTCACAAATGAAATGAGACAATAAGATTAATCACAAGTCTGAGCCAAAATCAACCTTTGTATTTTGGGGCATGTTGTGGATCCAGCTGCGGGTCTAATGTGTGCAGCCAGCATAGAATCTAGTTGTATCCAATTGTGAATGTTGTGTAAACCAGTCAGCTCAGAGACAAGAGTGGGTGTTAACCATGTCAGCAGAGAAGCCAGGTGGAGCACAGAAAGAGCCTGCCGTATGTAAACATAATTTACATCGGTGTGATCAGGCTTCAAACCTGAAGAGATTGCGCTGATAATCCTGGCAGGCGTAGAACGAGGTTAATAGCTTTCAGAACAACGAGTCTCTTGTAACTCCACGTGTTATCATTTGTGAAATATGATCAAGTCATATCAGGCAAAGAAATGGCTTCCTAGCTGCTAAAGTGCTGGTTAAAAGACCCGTAGTCACTTAACAACGCTGCCACCACTCAATAATTAATAAGTGGTGGAGTCAGGGATTTCTGCCTGCCGTGACTGAAAGCTTTGCAGAGAAAGAAAGAGGGTTGGGTTTTTTCGTTGCAGAGATCGAGACATCGATCTGTGCTAGAAACCCCATCTGAGCAGGTACATGGCGATAAACAAGAGAAGGCAAGGCCACCACAGATTTGCCACAGAGCGAAAACAGTCAACGAAAGGCCGCAGGCAGTTGCCAGGCAACACTATCCCTATCACAGCAGGAAGTGGAGTCGAACAGAACATTAATCACTTTCAGCTCCATCTCACAAGAGTCAGTGCTCCGGTCAGACAGAGGTTTCACACTATGTTCAGTCACACTGGTTCATATCTGTATTTCCTGGCATTTCACTTCAGGCCTAGTGAGAAAGAGGTATCTCCAGCAGGTGTATTTACATAATTCATGGAATACATTTAAGAATTAATATCATATTAGTCCATTTTTGTCCTACTTTATTTCTCAACTCAAGGCTGAGTCCAACATATGAGGAAGTTTGCTGTCTAAACAGTATTTGTTTAGCAATTTAAACCTGTTTCAAATGATATATTTTGTGCTTGGAGAATTTATTTGGCACTGAATTTCCTTAAAGCAAATCATGTGGGATGCCTGCCTGCAGTTCAGTCTGCTTCAAATCTGTTTGTTTCACCTGCCAAAGCACATCTTTTCAAGTGGAATCCAGCTCCAACAGAGTTTCTGCAATTATATTTCCTCTCCCATGCTTGTGTGTCTCACACGGGTGCAATCCTTGAATCTAATGTCTGCTAAACGGATGAAATCCAAGTGACATTTAAAGCATGGTAAAGCACAAAAGGTCACCGTATCCTATTTGGTCTGCCTTTTCTTCTTCTGCTTGGTCAAATGAGTTTGAACTTGGGATCAGATCAGAGAAATTAGACGATGAGAGAATGAGAGATGCAATTTAAAATGACCCCAATTTCAGGGTCTCATTCTATCAAAATAATTAAAATTACAGGGAAGCCACAGTGCTGATCACCTGGTGCTGTCTCCTGATGTATCTTTGTTTCTCAAAAGAGCGTCGCACCCATTCATCATTTTATAATGAGGCAATAATTCATATGCCATTAAAATTATCCTGTGTCCCCTGTTGCTATAATCTGCATTTATTAAATGATTTTTGGTGGCATTCTGAGTAGGAGGCTACACTGATGTAGCAGCTTATTGGCAATGCACAGGCTCTCACAGCCTTGCCAAAGCCAGGCTCGCTGCAGCAGAACTGTGAATTGAGGAAAACCCCCAAAAAAAATCTCAAAAACAGCAAGTGGGTGGATTCACTTGAGTAAAAAATGACAAGGTTTTCCCCGCTCAGTCGGCACGCATAAACAGGCCTAATCAAATACATAAACAAGAGTCTGCGCGTGGTCTATGGGAAGAAATAATTGTTGGAAAGCTGGACAGGTTGGCGGCGGCCTGCCTACCCGAAGCACTCATCCACAAAATAACGTCCTGAGGCAAATATAAAAAACAGAATATGTTACCCGGGGTAATCAACAAGGAGCACTGTATGTCTCTTCAGATTTAAAGGCCCCCAAAGACTGAATGAAACTGGGCTGCCAATGAGTGCAGAGAGACACGTGGACGTTCACAGACTCCATGATAATGTTTCTTTTTTTGTGTCTCAAAGATGTCACTGGAGGCAGCTGACATTGTTTTGAAACATGACATTATATTTTGTTGGACCAAAATTTCGTATTTTTTCAAGCTGGCTCTTCTTTCTGTGTTTCAGTTACAAGGCCTAAATACAGAACGGCTCAAATGCAGCTGAATCATCATCAATCACAAATAAATTGACAACAAATACCACATTTATCGAGCATTCTAGGCACCGGAACAATTGATCATCCAAAGTTAGTCTATTTTATGTAAAGTAACCTACGTATATGGTGACAGAATAAGAATAGCGAATAGAAAGTCATTAGCACATGCAGTGATTGTTAAGGGAGTCAGCCTTCAGATGGTACTGTGAAGATGAAAATGTGTGACAGCTTAGTACGGCCACATTTGGCCACATGTAAGTGAAATCTTGTTTTACCAGACATCCAATCCACCTGGGTGTTTGTCTCACCTTGTCATGCCAAAAATGATACATTATACAAAAGAAGTAGGAAGGAAAACTGGGCATTACAATGAGCATTTAGATTTAGTGAATGTTGTTGGAGGGGTGAGAATAGGAAGACGTAGCCCATAGATTGACCTACAGTAATAATGGTGCTAGGTTAAAGTTCAAAGGGTCACCAAGGTTAAAACAGTTTTTCTCTCTCCTGGGAGCATAAATGTGCGCAGCAAAGAGAGAATTTGTGTCAAACCACTGCTCTTTGGCAGAGTTGATCATAAAAGACAAATAATGATAATGATAATGATGTATGTGTAAAACTACCATACAGGCAACAGCTATTATAATCTTTTAAACGCTTCTGAATTGTAATATAAAATGTCCTTGGCCGGTTCGACTTTCCCCCCCCCATTTCAGTTCTCTTTCAGTAATGCGTCTCCGCAGCGCATCTTTACTGCGGCCAAACACCGCCTTCTGAGTTTGAGCGCACTACCTCTCCGGAAAAACACGTCGACCACTGCAGCAGAAGCAGCAGCAGCAGGCTACTGCATGGAGACAGCAGCGGGCCAACGAAGAGCCACAGGGAAGCGTGTCAGCTAGTCATTCTTAATGATCTCCTTGGCTGCTGATGAGACCCGACGGGAGCCGGACCTGCTCAAAATGCGCCAATTATGTGCAAAGGACGGATGTGCGGTCGTGTTTATACAGAGCAGGATGTTTCGTTGAAAGCAAAGACAGCTGGTTAAAACAGAGTCGCTTATCTGGGGGTTGTCATTAGTTAAAAAGACGTGTGTTGTCTGCTCTTTACGTAATCGGGTTTGTTTGTTTTTTTTTTGCGTAATTTTGCACCGGGTATTGGATGCCGCGTGGACCAGGATTGTTTTGGCGAGGATATCTGTAGTGCTCTCCCTCCTCCCTGCATCCGTTGTTGTCCTCAACGGCAGACGCGGGACTATCTTTACGCAGCAACACTGTGAACAGACGAGGAGCCGTTTTAATGAAATCCAACATTGCTGCATACCAGCTGAAGGTAGGTGTTTCTCCTGGTTTCCATCTCTCGGCTCATGTTCCCATGTTGTGCTCGTTTGTTTTTCTGAACAGAATGCTGCAGTGCAACGTTTGCACGGCTCTTCCATCTCTTGACATTTCAGAAGATAACGTAGCGTACATATGTGGATGATTTCACATTTTGATGAATTTATTTCTTCTTCTTTATGTTATAGTGTACAACGGCATATTTTTCTGTGTCTCAGAGAGATAAAGAGAGAGAGGGGGGGAAATGGGAAGAGGAAGAAAATCAATGCATGCCATCCAGGAGTGTGAATGCACATGGGTTAGCGTGAGTGCCGGGTGTGTGCGCATTGTGCAAAGCAGAAGGGGAACGTTTGTGCTGTACAATCTATGCGTGAAGAAGTTATGAGCAAGAGTAGCTACTGTACATGTGATACTGCATGCTCACATAGGTGCAGAGGTGGGAAGTAACTAAGGATAATATAGATACTTAAATAGTTTCATTTTGGGGGACTCGGCATTATACAGGGAGGTACTACAGTCAATCCATGCCGTGCATTAATTCGAGGCTGTGGCTTCACACTGCTTTATTTGCATATTAGGCTTTTACTTGCAAAACAATGGATAAGCCCATAAAACAGATCCATTTCTAGAATACAATAATTGTATTACCTAAATAAATAAACATGTGTTCCTTTTTGTTTATTCATGACCATGCATGTATATTTAAAAGAATGTTACATGTGTTTACAGACATTACTGAACACGTAAACAAACATCTAACAGCATCTGAAACCTCAGCATCAGTTATCTAGTGTTTATCCCTGAATTAAGAAGACTTGTTCAATGTGGGTGTGACAGCAAGTTCATGGGTGTGGTGAGGATGTGTGGCATTTTGTAAATTTTCAAATGCAGGACTTTCCACTGTTATGTTGTCTGATTTGAAAACGTTCCCTGCACAACATGAATACCCATAAATGTTTCTATACAAGTGTTGGTTTCTTTATATACATTTTCTATCTATCTATCTATCTATCTATCTATCTATCTATCTATCTATCTATCTATCTATCTTTCTGTCTGTCTATCTATAATAGTCTACACAATATGTACTTCTGCCTGATGAAAATATCTGTTTATCGCTCTCTTTTTTCAGCCTTCAGTCAGCAATGCCTGGGAATCCTGCAGCTGCTCACCCATGCTGTTCTCTGAGAATGGGATCGTAGTAAATCTCTCTGGGATTTAGATCAACTGCTAGCATGTTGCAACCTTCCACCAGAACATTGAAAATATTACCTCATTGGAGTAAGTGTTCAAGATGGGCCCTCTCCCTCACCCTCTGCATGGCTCTCCTCGGGCTTCCAGGGGCAGCGGGATCTACCCTAAACTGCCATAAAACATGCATCTGCGCCTCAAACATAGTGAGCTGCTCCAAGATGAATCTGACCACCGTCCCAGTTGTACCGAACTACACGGCTGTGCTGGATCTCAGCTATAATGAGATAACGCGGCTGCGATCAGAGTGGACCTCAGACAAGCTCTTGAAGCTCCACAACCTCCTCCTCAGCCATAATGGTCTCCACTTCCTGTCTTCAGAGGCGTTCATAAAAGTGAAGCAACTGCGCTACTTGGACCTGTCCTCCAACAATTTGCGGCAGCTCGATGAGTTCATATTTGAGCCTTTGGTCAACCTGGAGGTCCTCTTGCTCTACAATAACCAAATTTCTCAGATTGACCGCTCAGCTTTTTTTGGCATGACAAACCTTCAGAAGCTCTACCTTAGCCAGAACCAAATCTCCCGCTTCCCCGTGGAGCTGGTCAAGGACAAGTCCCGACTGGAGAAAATTAGTCTCCTGGATGTGTCCTCCAACAAGATCAAGATGTTACCCATTGATGAGCTCCAGGTGCTGCCTGCTTGGATTAAAAATGGCCTCTACTTCCACAATAACCCTCTGCTGTGTCACTGTGATCTCTACACACTCCTAGCCCACTGGTACATTCGAAAGCTCAACTCCGCTGTGGACTTCAAAGATGACTACACATGTATTCTGCCTGGTTCGCAAAAAAAACAAGTAGGTGTTTTTGATCTCAGCAATGACAATATGAACTGCAGCACATTCAAGGAGGCAGATGAAGAGGCTTTTCTGGAGCAAACGCTGATCCTTGGCTGTGACACCAAACACAGGAACATGTTAAAGACCTGGATAATGCCTGGTAACATGGTGTTGACCCCTGGAAGCAACCAGACAGCCAAAGTCTTGCCAGATGGAAGTCTTCAGATTCGTCCAGTGAAGCCTGAGGACTCTGGGACCTACACTTGCTTTGCGATGAGCGAGGCTTTCAACGAGACGATCTATGTGGTGCTGAAAGTTCATAACTTCACCATGAACGGGGGCGGGGACACCCTGAACACAGCGTACACCACCTTGGTGGGCTGTCTGGCCAGTGTGGTGCTGGTGCTCATTTACCTTTACCTGACCCCGTGTCGATGCTTTTGCTGGCCCAATAAGGGAAAGGCTCGGGGTGAGGACAGCATCCACTCGTCCATGCTCAGTGTCACACCTACCCACGAGGACCCGGCACTCAAGGCCGAGCTCAACAGGCATGTGGCATTCATAGACTCCAAGGACTTGCAGGGCCAGAACGGCAAGCTGAACCCCAATGGGGATGAGGATGACGATGATCTGGATGCAGAGGCTGGTTCTCTTATGAAGGGGAAGAGGAAGAAGTCAGTAGCAGAGTCCATCAGCTCCGTCTTCTCAGACACTCCCATGGTGGTCTGAGATGAGACTGGCATAGACGATGAGTGCCACATGACTGGATGTATATGGTACGACGTAAGCCATGTTTTATTTAATGTAAACTGTGACATAGGGGGATGAGATGGAGGAAGGATGTTCATCTGTAGTTGCTGGCAAGTGGAAATAAGGATCTCAAAGGGAGTGAAAAAAACAAAACAGTTTTGTTGTCGACAAGGACAATAAGCAGGACATTTCCAGCATTTTAATCTGTAGCACTTAATATTCATACTGTGAAGGAATGACAGTGTACATGAACAGTGGAAACTATGGAAGTCTTATGAGAGGAAAATGTTTTACTGTTGGTATCAGCACTCAGGAAGTGATACATTAAACTGCTGAAGTGTGGGAAATACATATGATACAATGCACGGGTTGAAGATTTTAAAACGAAGTATATATTGAAACCACGGCCGGCTCATAATTATATTTATTACAAGGACTAGAATAGATGGCATCTTACGTAAACATTAGACTATAGATACATTTACCCCTCCTCTATCAACAGGGACAGAGACTTAGATAGACAGACCGCCGTCACCAGGCTATGAATACATCTGTCATTAGCTTTGAGTCATCCATAGAGAAACAGCATGCCATTATATGAGGTTCCAGACTGATCTGTATGAGTGGGAAAAAAGGAAATGGAGATTCATCAGACGTTTAGTCATTTATATTGAGGAAGCGGTAGCACAAACATTATATTAAGAGGCCATCGCAGGTCATTTCCATCCTAATTCATTGTCGATACTTAGTTGCACTCTAAAGTTTATCAGACTGATTGTCGTTCGTATACATATTCATATATGTAGTGATATAGGAGAGAACAATTCTTTCCTTTGGGGATCAATTTACATAGAGGTATGGAATAAAAAAGTTAAAAAGCTCGAGGCAGATCATTGTTTATAAATTAACTGTATATCAAAATATCTGCTTCTTAATTATTGCACATCTACACTATAATCCAAAAGAAATGTTTGAAGCCTTAGACAATTAACAGCGTGGAACACCCCCAGAAGATACACATTAGATACAGGGAAGTATTTTGTCTTCACTGATTATCAACATATTCTCTCTATTCTGTATACAGAGAAGAGAGTTTGACTCCTCTTCTTGGCCATGTTTTAGCATTTGTTTCTGTCAGTCACACTAGCAGGAATACCAAGCCAGTGCTAAAAGCTGCCAGCTTGAGTTTATTTTATTCTTTCCTGACTGTAAAATGTGCACCTTACACAAAACCCTGAACGATTTTAATGTACATTGTTCAAAACAACATAAACTGTGGTGTATTCATATGTCATAAATTATGTCGTAGATTTAAGTATTTGATCTTGAATTTTGCTCAGATGGACAATTACCAGTGTCATGCTGATTTAAAATGTAGCTGTGGTAGGGTTAGGGTTAGGGTTGTGGTAGGTATAAAAAGCTGAACGTTGTTTTTAGTAGGTAAACATTAAAGTGTGCCACATGATAAAGGCTCCTTCAGAAGATGGGGCTTATGAATAATGCTGACGAGGCTGTACTGTAATTGAAAGGAGAGCTGATTTTATAGTTTGTAGCTACTGACAGGAAACCTCTAGTAACACCCTCAGAAGATCCCTTGGTTTTTACAAGTATAATTGAATCTGTTGTGAATTGAATTTACCATGCAAGACACCATTTCATCAGCAAAGTTTAAAATAGGACCTGTGTCTTGGCATAAACAAGAACGAGTGATTTCATTAAACTGTGCGGCGTTTGTGTCATAATACAACAAGGTTTGCCCGGCGTAAATGCTAATTGCATCTTTTGATGGGATGCAGCTTCCCTCTGCTTTCCATGTCTTTGTCTCTCTGAGCAGGAGGGGATAGGTGTGTTATCATGAGTCACAGCAGCACAAAGCCTTTCTCTCTGGCACCCTGTACACTGACAGCCTCAATTCAGCCCAGATGTGTTTGCTTTGTTTGTGTACCTATGTCATTATGAGGTTGTCCTTACTTAAGTTCAAAAGCAATCACTCAGCCAGGCAATGAATGTGATGCCCTTTAAGTAGTCTGTAATTTGTTTATGAGGAAAACGCCGGGAACTTTTACCGAACATCTGCTGTCCCACATGTGGTTGGAAAGAATGATATAAAAATCTGGAAAGTATAATGATAGAATTTAATGCTCATTGATTCTTAAATTTCCAGTTCATCAAATGCAAAAGTAGATATAAGATAGCTCTTAAATCACATACATCTTACAATTAAATGTCAGTATAGCTCTCAAATGGTAAGATGTATACATTTCTGTGTGCAGTAGGTTTATTACTCAAAATTGATGTTGTATTCACAGTTGCAGTGTGCACAGCAGCATCTCCTGTGTGGGTGAGAAAAGGAAGTCACACTTATCAGAGAGGTGGTGTGTGAATCATTCCATTCCTCACACATAGGAATACCAGGTGGAGAAATAGAGAGCATCAAAAATACCACAAGACGCACTTAAATAAAGCCACATTTATCACCACTGCAGACTGGCTGCGGTTGGAGAATAATTTGTCCCATTTTTAGGGATCCAGTCTCTACGTTTTGCCCCTCTATAATTAAAATATGTTTGCCGTCCCCTGCTTTCTCATTGTGGGATTAATCTAAAAACCCATTGGATTTCAAGGCCTGGCCACTCAAGGCAGCAAGAGAAGCTACTAAATGCTAGTCACAGAATCTGAAACGGCTAAAAACTATAATCATACACAGATATTATGCCTGTTGAATAGCATACATTGAACTACCAGACCATAAAAGAATAGCATGTGATTACCGTTAAATCTGCTGTGGCTAATGGGTGGTCTTCTCTGGGTTGTCACTCAAAATACGTTGCAGTTGCAGTTCTGTACAGAAAAAAACTAAATGCTATTGCAAAGGTCATAACATAAATGAGAAGAGTAGCTTTGTTCTCTCCAAAGCAAATCTGCCATCCTATATATATCTATATATACCGTATATATATATATGTATTAAGACTCACTTTTATGTGTTCAGTATTGATTAGTTGTGTACTGCTATGTTCTACCAGTGTACTGTTTTCTTGTATAATCTGATGTTGATCATTTTGCATTTCGGCTGCCGCTGTGCTGCTGTTAGTTGTTTCAGCATTCAAGTCTTGACATAAATGTTTTTTTTTAAGTGGGGTGGGGTTTAATTTTTTATTGAAATAAGCTGTATTTTACACCTGATTCTGAAATAGAAAATGGTCAAACAATATGTATTGAACATGTATCAGCATAGGAAGAGTGGCAGTCTTCAAACGTGATACATCCTAATGGGCAGTGAGTATGTAGCTTCCAGTTATTTCAGTATTTGACTTCGCCCTCAATGCCATAAGGAATTCAATCAGAAAGGACACTGTGTCATCAGATTGGTGGCTATGTCAGGTGATGTAGGGAGTGGTAGGTAGATAGGCGAGTTCTCCAAAAGATACTTTACGACAATTAAAGCAACAACCTTTTTGTTTATAAAAAAGGTCAAAGAATGTTTTTTTTATAAAAGCCAGGGGTGTAGGAAAATCAAGAGAAAATCTCTCCACCCACACCAATGAATCGAAACACAATGGGTTTTGAATGGATTTAAAGACAGAGGGTAAATAAATCTTCTCAGGACTATGTCGGTTTTAAGTTCTAATGTATTACGATGTGAAAATAAAATTGCTTTTTAAAAGGTTTTCACATCTGCAGCATCAATAAGACAAAATCTTTGGTTTGAGATCTGTGCAGCTCACAGGCTCATTGCTATTTGCAGTAATGGCACATTAATTGTTCCCGTAATGACTAGTTCTTACAGATTGGTCACTGCCCAACATACATCTATGTCCATTCATCTGACTATGCAGTAGCAATTACAGAAACATCCTTAAGGTGGTGGGGCTAAAAGCTCGGGGCTTTAACAGTTTGCTACTTCGAGCGTCCACAAGACAAGAATGTAGCTTTTAACAGCATTAAAATCACTAAGTTTTTAACCACTGCTTCAAAGATGAGCTGGTTGGTCACTGCCATAAAATCTGAAAGGTCTCACAGCTAAAGTGGAATGGCTTTGCATGGTATGCTTAAGAGCTTCTCTGACTGCAAGATAGGTGCAACCTAGTAGGCATTAAAGATAGAGAATACTGATCATTTGACTTAATAAAAGATCAACATATACACTTTGTACTGCATCTGTCTTTACTGCTGTCTCTTCCTTGTTTCCAGGAATCATTGAGAGGAACATGCTCCTGCAGTTATTTGCTTCTAAATCTTTGTGGTTAATATCTCATGGGGTATTTTAAGGACAGAGCTGTAACATTTTTCCCAAATCATTATGACTAATGTTTAGAACTGCTAACAGTAAATATAGGGAGACCATTTTGAGATACGTGTAAGACACAACACCACCTATTTCCTTGATTAGTAAAGTACTGGATTTTAGCTTTTATTTGGATTTTATTTGATTAAAGGCAGGGTTTCTTGTATAAACTCCCAGCAAGTTCTATCTATTTATGACCCAAATATAACAGACCAAGGTTTATATACATGTGCTTATATAACTTGGTGGAAATGGCTAATGGTTCATCATACTGCTTTTTTTGAGGAACAACATTGGTGGCTTTACTCCATCTAGTGGTAAAGAAAAAGTAGTGCATGTTAACGTTGACATTTCATGGCCACTTACCTTATAAACTATTATAGCATTAATGATCATAGAGTTGACACATTTAAACAAATGAACTGTGTGAAGCATGATAGATACTAAAGAACATGAACATAATACATTTTTATAAAAATGGCTAGTTTAATGATTTGATTTGGTTAAACAGAAAGAAAACAATGCTTTTTGCCCACCTGCTTGACTGATTTTTCCAAATATCAGATAGTACAATCTGGTAATCAAACATGACCAAAGCGGCAATTGGGACGATTAGATTTTCAGATACAGCTGTCAATTCAAAGTTTAAGTAATGAGCAAACTAAACTGACCAAAGTGGCAGTTTTACGATCTTTAATGCTTCATTAGTATAGAACTACAGTTAAATAACAGACACAGGGCTATAAGGATGCAAGATTTTTTTTTATTGTTTTGCCATGAAATGACTTTTCATTTTAGCAGCATGAGTAGATTGAGGTATTTTATATTCTCACAGTTAATAAACTTGAGACATTTAGAATACACATAGAAAAATAGACATTTTACAAAATACACACACACGGTAAAATGCAGACAAATGTTTCTTCCTGATGTCTTTGTGCATAAAAATGTGAAGACATTGACAAATGTGGATAGGAACATACAAACACATTCACACACTCATACTATGCTGGCAGCAGTGGCAGCCTGCAGGAGGCCTCTTCTCCAGGTGGTCTTTTTAAGGCTGGCCTCTTAATTGGCTGTGAAGGTTAGAAACAACTGTCACCTACAAATGCATTCATTGTCATAATAAAAAAAACCCCAACAACACAAAAATCAAGTTCAGATCAGGAACACTATCAGTGTCATTCATATCTTTTTAGTCTTAAAAGGGACAGATCCACATCAAAAAACATAGCATGGAACTGATTGCATGCTGAACCTGGCTAGTGTACTCACTCTAGGAGTCTGAGCTTTTCTCCAGACCCCAAGCAAGCACATCCCCGATATTCTCTCCCTTCCAGGCGAGGAGGCTGGAGCGGGAAGGGGAGGAAAAGCGTTGACACTTGGAGGTTCTGGACAGCGAGGAGCTGAGGGACGGTGACTCACTGCCGCCTTTACGCTTCTGGGCAAGACCCCTGTGGTCATAGCCCACCACCTTCTGCTGGATCCCCGGCGGCCTCCCTCTGTTGCGGGGGGAGCGGTGGAGAGGAAGACATGGCTTCTGACCGTGTGACAAGGTACCATTTACTAGTCTCTGAGAGGACTGGACGTGTGGCTGGCCCTTCTCATGGAGGGGGGGATCCCTGATGTATTTGGAGGATTTGTCCTCACCGCTGTGTGACAGTTTGGCTGCTTTCTGTGCTGCGCTTGCATCTTGCATATGCTCCACCTCCCTCAGCTGAGCCTTGCCAGGTCGCCCAACAGGGTTGCGCCGTCGGCCAGGCCCAGTGGAAGAAGGTGGTTTGGTACTGTGGGCAGCGTGCTGACTGCTTTTGGTTTCCAGTTGTTCCAGTGAGGTAGACTCAAGGCTGCGGGAGCAAGAGGATTTGAAGGGTCTGGCCCCAGTCTTGACAGGTGACCCTACAATTGGAGGTGTGTCATGACGTGACCTGAGACCTGATGATACTTGAGGCATTTTTCTGTAAGTTAAACGAAAAAACATGAAGCTGATTAGGATTCCTGTATCTGCGTTTCATGTAAATGAAAGCAAAGCATCAGAGATGTTCTCACTGGCCCTGATATGGTTCTGGTGGTTCAGCTGCAGCCTTGTTTTGTTATGAGACAGATTATTCAGTGGCTGATCCTCCCAAAATGTTAGCTAACAATCTAACTCCATTAATACACTGGAAGCAGGCAAATACACTAAAGCTTTCCTTAAGTCTGTCTATTGATGTTGTGAAATCTAAGTCAGTTGGCAATGCATTCAATTCTACCATCCTCTTCAAATGTTTTATTTCTGGGAAACTTTTACATTTATATAAGAGTATCTGATCGTCTGACCTTTTCTGATAAGATAATTAAAAAACATTTAATTTGGCAATGTACTATGCTTTTAAAAAATCCTTGATATGTAATAACTATTAATTTGCGCAGGAAAGAAACCGAATCGAGCTGAAGAGCAGAGTTCTGCAGCGGATTCCGTGTCTAGTTCAAGGACCGACACCTGCAGTAAAGAGTACAGAGTAGTGATACTCACTTCCACAAGTGTGTGCTGACATGGTGCTCCAACATGGCACTGACGGCAAACCGCAGGTGCTGCCACCGCCGGTCGAAGGTGAAGATGCTGCAACCCAATGTGCGGCATCCAAAAGTGCATAGCTACAGAACAGAAACAGTTTTATAAATAAAAGTTACACTTAATACCTTAAAGAGAATTCGAGTCAATTCATAGTAATCCCCCCCCCCCATCTTTAAACAATCATACAAAACTATTCTGAACAGTTGTGATGTGAGCCTATAATACACATCCCAAGTTACGAGCTGCTGCTGCGCTTCTGTATGTTTCAGCACTCACTCCAAGGGGTTTGGGGTGCCAGGGTGTGGCAGGCAGTTTTGAGGCTTCCTCCTGCTCACCGTCTTCACTCTCATCGCTTGACAGCAAGCTCTGGTTGAAGGGATAAGGAGGCTGTACCTCCACTTCCACAGAGCCGTCGCCTTCCTCTTCTGGAAAGCTTTCTGGTGGATCCCTGGACCTGCTTTGAAGGCAGAAGATGGAACCATCTGGATGATAATCCTCAACATTACCATTCAGAACATGTATTTTTCTAACTGAATGTTTTGCCAAATCAACACAAGCATTGTTTATTTTGTATGCTAGCCATCTTTGCCATCTGTTGTGTCAACTCATTATGATGCAAAATAAAAAACAAAACAAGTATAAGTAGAGATTGGGTGCAATGTTAGCAGGTTAGCAGTTACAACTTTTGAATGTTTCTAGAGGTATTTGGGTGAATCAAATTAACTTTGTTAAAATTAAATAACTAATTTCATACCTAAGAGTGTCACAGTTGCTTCTGAAGTTGTATTTACTGCCCTGAGTTGTTATTTTCTCTTCAAAAGCCTCCAGATGTTGTTCTTTGTCTTTTGATTTGACTTGAAGCTGCTCCATATCTCGACCTGCTGAGGCTGGTTTCTGCTCCACTGCCAACTGATCAAAGGTCTTAGTCCTTCCCAGTGCTTTCTGCTGCTGCTGCTGCTGCTGCTGGTGGTGGTGGTGGATGGAATCACTCTGTGTTGAAAGGACAAAAATAAGTAATAACAACAAAGGCATTACATCCCATCCCCCCTAATAAAAAAAAACAATAAAATCCTCCATGTTTCTGTATCAAATAGCAAATGCAACCTCTAAGACAACAGACTAGTATCCCTGTAAAAAGACCCTGGTAACAATATTGGATGAAAGGCCATGACAAGGCACTGAGAGTTTACATTGCATATAAGCTCCCGGCTGCACAGTTTCGTCCTCTCTGGATCCAGAACTCCGCAGTGTTTGTTCAGGTCACATTCTTTCTCTATGGAAAAGAAAGCAAACACAGTAGTCAGTGAGCAACAGCAGGACACAAACATTCAACATGATCCCTGCTGGTGGAGAGATTACAAACCACCATATGGTGAGTTTTCCAAAACAAAATAATAGGCAACAATTCTGCACATGCTCTACTAATCATAGAAATATTGTGATGAAAATACAGCTGTATACAACATACCAAACCCAGGCCAATACACTTAATGTTTAAGGGTCCTTGACAACAACAACAACAACAGGTGCTGTATAAAGAGTAGACTTACTGCCGATATTTTTGAAAATCCGGCTGTAGGTTCTTGTTGCCCGCAGAGGACTGTGAGAGTCACTGGACTTCCCAGCTGAGGGCTTCTGCACAGAAGGTCTCTCTGACGGAGGAGTGGAGGAGGAACAGTGGCCAGGGGGCAGTGTTCCTGAGTGCCACAGAGAAACCCTGGGGCGAGCAGTGGAAGATGAGTGGTGTGGGAGGAGAGGGTTCTCCTGGGGGAACTTCTCAATCGAAGGAAAACTGCTGAGGTGGTTGGAGAAGCAAACTTTAGAATGAACTTGTGAGAGTAATGCAATTCAGGTTTGCAATTTAGATACAATTAGTGACAGAATTCAGGTTTGTGCACGACCCAAATGACATAGAAACTGACACAGTTTCTAACTGGGATTCAGATCACACAGCATTTTGTATGTTAGATGTAATTATTTGTGTCCAACCCTGTCTGTGACATGTTTATTGTAAATAAACAAAGAGTTACTGAATTTATGGCATAACTAAACCTAAACACATTTTAAATGTGACCTTCCCCCCCCCCCCTCCATGATACTAACATAGTTATGCTGTCCTACCCCTATCTGCCTGCCTATTGCTCTAGCTACTGCTTCAAACAAAGCAATGAATGAAAAAAAAACTATTGATGTAAACAGGACCTCGTTCTTCAGGACAAACCAATCAACAAGTTGAGCATCACCATAACCAGCATAAGTCACTTTTCCTGTGATGTTATGAGGTAAATAATCTCAAACGTACCTCAATGCCTCCTTCTGGGCCTTGGTAAGCCTTTGCTGGTGGGCAGGTGAGGAGGGGGCACTGGCTACATGACAGCTGCCATCTTTCTGCCTCTCTCTAGAGGAGGAAAGATTTGAAGGAGGGCGGCCAGGGCAAGGTCTCTGCTGCGGAGTCAGGGTGGATGACTGGCCACACATCTTAGTGAGAGGGCCATGCCGCCTCTCACAGTGCTTCTCAAAGGCTTGGGGCTTCACCACCTGGCCACAGTGGCTGCACACCACCAGGTAGATCTCATCATGTGCTGGGCAGTGGCCGAATATGTGCATATCTGCAGAGGAGAAAACAAAATTAAGTGAAAGAGATGAACACATTTCTTGATACATCAACCTGAGGTGATACTGCATGCACTCCGAGTCACCTTCTTTCCTGAGGGTCATGGTCTCTGGGTGGTTCCTCCCACACTTGCCGCCGTATTCAACATTAGAACCAGCTGCACGAAAGGCAAAAACAGTCCGCATGAAACACAAACAGGATGGGACATTCCTGTGGGTTTACTGAGATATCTGGATAGATTTGATGAGTAAAACCTGGAACGGGCCGTTCACATAAATCCGTGATCCAGATCTGAGCTGGTTTCGCCGAGGTTATTCCGATAAAAGTTGTTCCTTGAAACTTCTGCTAACATACATCTATTCTCAGCATTGCCCTCGCCATCTAGTCCAGTCGCAGCTGTTAGTCCATTTTGTTGTTAGCAAACTGGACAAATCCTTAAGTGGTGTTGTGTTTGATGTGACAGTAGCTGAGAGGCTAAAGCTAACGGTCCATCTACCTAGCTAGTATTTTATCACTACATTATTACATGCGGAAGAAAACAACTATTTAAATGTTATTTTTTTATTTTTTTTGTGGTTTGTTGCCAGTTAACATTCTTAGTAAACGAACCCTGCACTAGGACCCAGCGGGTCTTTTGTTTGGGTTGTCCTTTATGCCGCTCGATGTGTATGCAACAAAAAAATTAATCACAGGACATTGACACTGTGACGTGATGAAAAGCAGGTCAGGGGCAGGGAGAGCGACTCACCGTCAGATGGTAAAATATTCAACCTATCTACCCAACAACTCCAGTTTAATCCGACAAAATCGTCGAGATTAGGATTTCGCCGATCCATAGCGGCCATTGCTGCTCTTCCGCGTTCACGAGGCGATACCGTCAGTTCACGCGCACCACATCCGCGTCACCAAGCTCGCGGCCGCGCTAAACTGTGTGGCCTCGAACAAGTAGTAGCACAGCCTCTTCCTCTGCCTGAAACGGACAAAGTGAAAACTATTTGTTCTTCGATGTTCCTCAATTTCATAATCTGGGCCATAGGCTACTCATGATTAATGTTAAAATATATTTTCTTTTATAACAATTTTAGACACCCAAATATTTCTTTCTCTCTATAAAGATCTAAAAACACAAAGGGTCTTAACACTTGCCATGTGTACCCATCCCCTACCTGCTGTGTGTGGTAGTGAAAATTACACATCAACAGACCAAACCCCACGTTTTCTAAATTAACAATCATATTAACTAGAAAAGAAGCACATCTTCAAATTGAAGAAGCTGAAGAATGTTTGGTATTTTTATTTGATACAGGACTATCAATCTTGTTGATTCCTTTTCTTTTAATTGACAAATCATTTAACTAATTGTTTCAGGTCTACTAATCTGTTCCAAAAAAATATACTGAGAGGTTGCAACCACTATAATTTCAACATCTCTGCAATCAAATATACTGGGCATGTATGCAAAATTATTACAGTTCTATTATGTAAAATGAGTTTAACAAAAAAGACATAACGGTTTCTATATATATCCTGACCAAAGCTTGAACGTTTATTACAGTTTTGGGGAAGTATCAGCACTAATGGATCAGGCCCTGATGCTTTCACATCTTTCACACTGACAGACCACAGCATTGTGAGTGTAACCTAAAATATAACTGGACTGATGAGGCTCACTTAAGGCGGGTGTGTTTGCATTTATTTTTGATGTCAGCAGCTGATGATGCCTGCTGGATGCCACCTAGTGAGTGTCAAACTCTCTTGTTGTATGGTTACCCGGCCTTACTTGATGAATGCCTAATCAGCCCAAATAAAAAAAAAAGGTAACTAATTACAGTCTACTTTGTAAATCTTATGCTCAGTGTGGGATGGGTGTCAGATCTTCACCTGTCTGATGGACACATCATGTAAAGTATGTGCTCATAAAAATGGGCATAAAATCAGACACGTAACAACAAATCCAGTTCTTCCTTTTAATGATGAAAAGCATTTCATGTCCACGCAGTATCTTCTAGGACTGTAATAGGAACTCCTGTCTCAACATAGTGGTGGATCAAGCTAGAAACTGGTGAATCAACAAAGGCTATTTCAAAGTAGGAAATCCTGAATGATGGCAGTAACAAAGAAAAACAGCTTGCCTTACCTTCCGATACAGTGGAGGTACAAGGCAGGCGAAACGGAAGACATTAGTAAGAGGTCAAAGATCTATCGTTTATAAAACTAACAACTAGCTAAAGCAATGCAATTGATAGTACATTATAGGACCTTTCTGGGGAAATATCTTATTTTAAACACTGTAAACATGCAGGACAAAAAAACTAAACATGTCCTTTCAAGGAGAAATATCACAGATCTGACCTAACAGGTGTAACAGTTTTAAATTTAAAATTCATCATTCATATCTAAACGCACTGATCCACCACATTCAACATAATATTCAGGCGCTAGGCTAAAATAGCAAATTTAGCCTTACATAGTGAGATCAGGCGCAACATAACACAAAACAAAATGCTTTCAGCCATTTATAAATAATCTCACATTGGCAACTGAACTACTTTTCCAATTAATTATTTAACATGAATTCATCATAATACACTGATGCCTATTGCATGTTTTAGGATTAGACTGAAATTTGATTTAGTCTACACTCTAGACTTACTCACTTATACAAGTATTTAATATGTATTAGGTATTTTGTAATTTGTACGCTCAATAGCCCTGAGGATTTTTAAGAATATGTGTATGGTACAGAAATACAGTTGGCAGTTAACAGGTTGACAAAGTGATGCATTATTATGATTATTATTATTATTATTAATGGACAGTTTAATTTGGATACTTGGGTATAAATATGTGAAAACATGCACACTGAGCATCTATGTGAATAACATTTTTGACTCCTACAATTTCACTATGAACAACTCAAGTTTTAGTTCCTTTCTGAAATGTATTTGAGATAACACAGCCCTAAATACAAAAATATTACATAGCAAAAAAAAAAACAGCCAGTTTTGGAAATGTATAGCAACGCAATCTACACACAGTTCTTTTTAACAATTAGTACCAAAATGATTAATTCAATAACCCTACATGTTAAGACAGTTTTGAAATGAGGAAGCCATGCAGTTATGATGGCCTAACATCCCCCTCCACATCTGCAGGAAGGTTGGCTGATTTGTGGAAAGGCGTTTCCTTGTAAATGAACCAGCAGTTGCCACCCCACAGAATGAGGTTAAGAAAACCAAAAATCTGCAAAAAAAATAAGACAAGTCAAATATCCCAGTCTGTGGATGTACGAACAAGTTTAAGCATGTATGAAAAAGAGCAATTTGAATACAACTCACCACAGAGGCGTTTAGTCGGCCCATGTGTGGCATAGCTCCTGGGGTGCACTTGTTGCTGCCCTCCTTGCAAATATTAACAAGAGCTACAATGGTTAAAGGACTGGTGGCCCACTTCACATCGGTCAAGCCTTTAGCCCAAGCAGAGGATGATGCCAACCACATGAAGGCAAATGCCGCAGTCACCAGCAGGTCCTTAGAGAAGAAAGATTTATTATAAAACCAACCACAGTGGTAGCTTCACTCAAGCAGATTTCTCAGCTCTACCTAGTGTAGTTTGTGCCTTAGTTGCTCGAGAACCGCACCCCTGCTGCTGTTTCATTTACACAACTCTGTTAAATGCACTTTCTTTGACCTCCAGCTGGATTCCAGGATGTGGTGGACTCCTTGAAATCCAGCAACTGACGTCAGTTGCAAAACTTTACGCGCAAAGCATAAAATCGAAATATTGCCTGCATAGATAAAACTGCATCCATACATTCAGATCAGTGGTATTACCACTGCATTTAAACAACACCTCAAAGAAAACACATGCAACATTTTCCTGCTTTGTCATCTCAGCTCGCTACATTTCTAAGCTATTTATAGACAAAGATGTGGACCAGGCTAAGCACAATAGTTTCACCAAATCTGAAAAATATGGAGAATCCAGACAAACATACCACAGTGGGGCCACGACTAGATTCTCTGTATATGTGCTGGTAGCCCAAGTAGAGGACTAGTGTTGCAGTGCTGTAGAGAAAGGCAAACACTCCAATACAGACGTAAAACTGTGCAGAGGATGAGTGGTCTCCAGTCAGGTAGTAAGCAGTGGTGTTAGTTTGATTGATTTTGCAGACAGGAACGTTATATGGGTGCTGCATCAACCTGTGTAAACACACGTAGATTATTTTTTATTATGACAATCCTACAAGTAAACACACACTCGCTGTAAAAGGGGTGTGAGACTGTTTGCTCACACACACACACACACACACGCACGCACCTAAATGGGTAGCTAAAGTCCGCCTGTACTTCAGTGACAATCCCATTGCACTGGATGTTGATGCTGGTTGAGCCGCTATAACCTCCAGTCGTAGCAAAGGCAAATATGGAGAACACCTGCAGCCATGGACACAAGAAAAGGGGATACACGTTGGCATATGAGGATGTCAGGACAGAGTGCTGAACAAACCGCCACACACACACACACACACACACTTCTTTTAACCTTACGTAACACACATTTTACAGGAAATCCTCCTCCAAATCACAGGATGCCATCACTGTTGTGAGTTCACAGCAGAATCATGTCCTTAAATCTAACGGCAAAAAGAAGTAGCTAAAACTAGTTAGATAGCTATATACTGAGAATACAATATTTTATTCAAAAGTGGAAGCACACAAAAACATTGTGTATTTGTCCATAAATATTGTTATAAAATCAATCTTTATAGTTAACCAAATACGGTACTTTTGTATATATTATCTATATTGTATATGTGTATATATATACTTTTGTTATAAGATTATGATTAGCTAATGGACATGCTAACACAGATGATCAATTTGAGCCATGTAACTTTCAGTTGACATCTTCATGCGCTGGTCTGATAGAGACTGATAAAAGCCCCATGATCTACTCTGCATACCATCTTTGAAACGGCGTTACAGCTCAAATAGCTTCCACGGGCGTGTAGTGGGTCACGAGACAAACAACACAATCAATTTGTAAGGTATTTTATTTCTACAAGGAACGGACAGCTCGTGTAAAAGTTACCCCGCCGTTTGGCCATATGGCAAAACATGAATGTGGGGGGAAAACACCCTTACCCATTCTAGCAAACGGATGAATGCCAAAGGCTCTTTCAGAGGTCCCAAGTCCAAACTGAATCCCGAAGTCAGCAATTTCTGATGAGAAATAAAGATCAAATATAAGGGGGGAAACGCCGTAATGTTGCAAAAGAAGTCACACACACGAATACGTGTGTTTGTTAAGAAGTGTCCAATCATTGTGCGCCATTTTCACTCTTAATGTCAGCCCCTTACCTGGGCGACGGATTCCATCGTGAGTCCGGATTAAAAACCGCAGGTATCGATAATATGTTTCTTTTCCTTGATATTTCGCAGCTCTTTCGGTGCTCTGCGGGGCTTGTCAAACTTTTCTCCAACTTCAGCGAATCGTAGTAGGTGACACGTGATCACTGACGTGAAGGCGTCGACAGGGGCGCTGCTGGTGAAATGCGGTCTTGTAGTTATGATTTCAGTACTCGTGTGTTTGGGAAGTAGACATGAAGCCTAATAGTTTGATATTTGCAGAAGGATGCTATAACGGAAGAAGCATCACATCCCTGAATGCAGCAGTGCAATGCATAGGTCTACCCAAAGTCCTAATTTGACGAAAGTACAGAGATATTAACAGCAATATTAAATACTTACGTAGCCTATGATAAATACTTGATATACTTAAGTCTCAGAAGTAAAAGTCCTCATTATGCAGAATGTCCCCTGTCAGAGTATTACTTAATGGATTCATGCATGAAAAAAGAAATAATATATTATTGGATTCTTGTTTTAGTTTTTATTATTATTACTAATGAATTATTATTTAAGCAGCATTTGATGTTTATTTCATTTAACACTGCTCATGTTGTGTTATAAGGTAAGTATTAGCTATGTAATTTTTATAATTTAGGGACTGAAGACCATGTTTTATCATGTGTTCAGATTTAATTTCACATAATTTGCATTTAGTAGTTATTTTGGTCCATAAATACTCTTAACATATGCACCCTAACCCACTTCTGTACATAGAGTAACATATTATTGCGTCACCATAGCCTATAACGGCTATAGCCTATGTTTAAGTTTGCTTATATATTTCTTTAGCTTGAAATCTCTGTTTAGCTGTATGTCTGTATTTATATCGGTCCTCCGTACTGTATATTGAGAGTTACTGACGCAACATACTAATAAAGATTAAGATTTTGATATTTCTACATGCATAAACTGGTGTAACATAATGGATATTTTAAATCCTTGATAGTATAGTATAGCTAAAGTATAGTATAGCTATTATACAAGGATAAACATGGAAGCTCTTTGTTCACTGCATGTCAATTAATTGCACATCATTTGATTAACTGCACTTTTTCATAATAATAGTCTGCAACACAAAGGTACAATTTCACCTGAGTGGGTTCTGCATTATTAGCCTACACTTGTCTTGTAGAGAGGGGACCGTGATTATTTTCACATAGTGCATACACCTAAATATGAGCTCTATCAAATTACCATAAACTGACGCACAGTAGACCGTGGTCTACTTCATATACTTGCACAGGAGTAGACTGGGTGTATAATTAAACCATGTGTTGTCTTCTGTGTGCACTAGTACCTGTGGAATTTGGAGGTGGCAGGGTTCATAGTACACAATGCACAGAAGCCATGTGATGTAAGTAGGGGATCTATTGTGGCCCATTATTTATATTATATTTTTGCTCATGACATGATATTGGTAAGAGCTGAACAGAAACTAAATACTGCCTCCAGAAAGGTTAAGTGCAACCACTTCATTCCAAACTGCAAAATTCAAATGCTTGAAATGATTCAGGCAACTGTAACTCTAAATATGTTCATTGTCCCCTAGCATCAGAGTTTGCAGTGTAAAATGTCAAAAAACGCTCTGGGAGTATACAGTAAATGCACAAGAATGGTAGCCTAATTACTTTCCACTAGAGGTCGCCATTTCCACACACAGTACATGAGCATTGTTAAACTAACCATTTTTATACAAAGCAAGGCATGTGTTTCTCATGAATCCCATCTCATCTAAATTCATGCACACACAGGCTGTCCATGCAGGGACATTTAGGTACCCTTAATTTGCCCACCTTCTCTCAACATAGTCCAGGCAAAAGGAAACATCTGGGTTCTTTTAAAAAGGCACAGTACTCATCCTAGCACAGTACATCTCGAAGGAATAAGAGTGGCTTTGTTCTCCACCTTCTCATAGTTGACTGGGCTGCCATGGGGGAGGGGCTGCAACTCCATTGTACAGCCCCCTTAGTGGAGGAATGCTCCTCTACAGATCAGATTGTTTGGCTTTCTGAGTAAATATGGTAATTAAGAAATGCACAAGCAGGATTTAAGACACACAAATGGTATTCCTGATACTCCTAGGCGCATTTGAGTGTAACTAAGTTGGGGATTCAAATTCAAGGTTTCGTTGAAACTTTTTCACCAGCTCCATTTTGTTAGCTATGTTGATATGACACCCTTTGTCACCCTGTTGTCAAAGGCTCGCAAACTTGTTAGACGGGTTGAGCCACACTGAAGGCAAAACACGAGAATAATCACATAGTCGGCATGATCAGATCAGGTTCCTCCCATCCTCTACAAAGAGAGTTTCAGTTATCCTGCTTGTATGACTAGGCAACAATGTCCCATCTCACCTATCTGTTGGTTTACAGAAGAGATGACCCAACGCACTGCAAGAGAAACTTAAATCTATCTTAATAATAGATTACAGTTTGTGATCTGTAGTTTGAATCTGTTCAGTCAGGCCTATAGCAGCTATTAGTATGGGGATTTTTCCCCCTGCAACACATGACCAATAGTCATGGGTTTGTTATGGCCCACTGTCCCATCACATGCACAATTCTAATCAAGAACGCAATATGACTCATTGCAACCAACAAAATTAATAAATGTAATTTAAAAATGCAGCAGGTTATAGCCTACTAAAAAAATCTACTCTAATTAATTTACAGAAGAGACACAAGATCATATGATAGAAATGTTTTCCTCTTTGACCCTGTTCTTCTTCACGGGGATGGCCTCAGCTATCTCAAGTCTCATAGCCGAGACTGAGAACTGAACTGAGTGCAGAGACATAAATTAAATACAGTATTCAATAAGCTGTGCTAATGTCTATGTAGTAAGAGTTGTCTGCCAAAATATCTGTCATTAAAAATTGGGCACTAGTAATTTGTTAGGAACAAATGATAATATGATACAATATAATGTGTTTTTGCTCCCTTGTTAATGTGTATTTGTATAAACTGTGTGTGTGCACAGGATTTCGATTCATTGATGGCCAAGACTGTTCCACTGATGTAGGGATTACTCAAATTCAGTGTGATTTAATCTTTTGTTTAAGCCTCCCGACATCACTCCAGATCCAGATGTTTAATCCCTGACAAAGGAAACTGTAGTGTGAAGTAAAGTATGAAGAAATGACACAATACATGGCACAATGTTACACACATTATCGTTGTATTTTATTTTGTACATACTCAATTAAACTTAAATGTGATACAATAATACATTATATTATAGTCACCACACTGTGAAAACACACCTCTGAATTCAAAGCACACGTGCTTTTCGGACATCTGTTGGTTTTCATGTGTGGGCCTGCCAAAAACATTTTCACCTGTGAATTGTGTTTGCCAAAATAATTATACTATACTATAAATTAACAAAAACATTAATTAACATGATGGGGGAAAGGCTTTTCTAGTACAATAAATTACTTTTACTTTACCTACTACATTTTGAATAACAGAGCCTTGTGGGTGGACTAATGGGGCTGAGCCAATTAATTATAAAACAGCATTAGCCTACAGCAAAATTCCACTGTTATTGCCTTGTGTATAACGTAATTATGAACTATGAATATTACCTGTATTTAAATAAGTCCCCTGCCCCACCCAAAGACAGACACTAGTGAGCGAGAAATGCTATTTTTTAATCTTTAAATTAGGTTCTGGCTGGATAGAGTTACATGATAGTATTGCTCAACCTATCTAGCCGGGCTTTGACATCCAATTATGCTGCGCCTATGTTGGACACCGCCTCTTCAGATTTAAACCAATCAAAACAGCAGATAGGTGGACAAGAATATAAGGCCAGCCAATCACAGTTGCTCGTCTCTGTACAGGGCATTGCGACCCGCAGACAGACACAATTTACGTGATCGTTATAGTGTATCATGTTGGCTAAGGAGTTGCAGAGCGAATAATTGGTGTTAAATACTCCTGTCAATTTGAAAAAGTGGGATTTTGTTCCTGTTTTGATATTCTTCCCGCTGCTGCGCGGAGAAATTGCCGGAGCTCTGAGGTCGCTCCGTGTTTTCAAAACCAGAAATAGTCGCTGTCAGGTGTTTTGTTGATGTCATCCGCGGCAGAGCTGTAGCGACCTTCAATTTCTAGGCAAGACAATCTTAAACAAAAGACTCGTTTTTGGGGTGTTATTTCCCCCCGGTGTTTTTATTTGCTCTGCCAGTGACACCAGCGACGAGGATGGGACTTTTGCTGCGCTGTATCCTGCTATTCTCGGTGTCCACTTTCACAGACTGTTTAGATTTTCAGCAGGGATCCAAACCCCTCGGACAGTCGCTTTTCGCGAGGCATTCACGCGTTGAAGAGAAAGCTGCGAGACTCGTCAAGAGGTCTCTGCCCGCGTGGCTGGCTGCATCACCACAACACCAGATAAAACGAAGGAACGCCGAGCAGGGCGACTCCTGCAAAGCCCTTCAAGGATACGAGACCAAGTTGGCAGACAACACCCACAATGTAAGTTCCCAAGTGAGGTCCTGTTACTCTTCGCACGTCTGACAATTAAATGAGCCTGGATAAGATGATGCGCAGGTGCTAACCAGGTGCACGGATAGGCCTAATCAGCTGTTCAGTGTGCTCAGAAACCCGGCTACTGAGGGGCTGTTTTCCGTTCAGCTGTAAGCCCTGAAGCCCAGGGCAACAGTTAGATAGAAGATATTGCTCTCTAGGCTTATTTTTCTTCTTGTACAACAAAAACACGCAATTAAAGCATTATTAACACCACGTATCTTTATCAAAAGGCCCGTCCGTGTACCTTGCCTCCAGCTTTCCTCAAGCTCAAACTGCCTTTTAATGTGCCTTCTTGTGTTTCTGTTGGACTACCTTCACATTTGGTGCAGTGAAACAACAACGACGCCTTCTTTCCCTCATACTTCGCCCCACTGAGGCACCGCCAAACCGGTTTAACTACCAAACACGCCACTAATAGCAATAACCTGTATATTACTCTTCTCAAAGATACAGCTGCATTCTGTATTTAATGATCCCCCTTTTCGCTGCCTCACTCAGAGTGAATCTGCCTGAATGTTGACAGGGAAATAGTCTCAAGGGAATCCATGTGACCTGCTGTGTGGTAGTTATTTTGTAATTAAAAGCTGTTTGTGTGTGGCAGTGAAAGCAGTTAGCAAGCGGGGGTCTGTTAGAATACAGCCACACTGCAGTGTTTAGTTTTTACCTGCACTTAAACCCTGTAGGATGTAGTATATAAATAAATAAATGCGACTTCCTACATTTCTGAGCAACAAAACAAACAAGACGCTGACAACAGTGCAACCCTGTGTTGCTTATTTGCCCAGCTCCTCATTGCCATGTGATCAACTTTGCCTGGTAGTCTTTGTATACTCGGCCACGGTAATCTAAAGTTGACAGAATTCCTAAAGGCTCAGCCTAGTCGCTGCCCTCGGGGGTGACTGCTGCAGGTCTAACCGGTACTGGAGCTGCTTTTAGCATGAGCTGCTGAAACAGACCTGCCTCAAACAGCCTGTCAATGCTCACGTAGTTGAATGGGATTCACTGAGCAAGACTTTTACATCAGGCAAGTATTGCCAAGGTGAAAATCAGATTCTTGACTTTATTTTTAATGTGGTATTCAGTAGCTGTATTCAGAAGTCTGTGCTGAGAGCACTTGGCTTGGAGCCTTGTGCTTGCTGAAATGCTTGTCTGGCCTGATAAGTGGTGCTTTGCTTTTTCCACATTGTCATCTATGCTTGAACACAATGGGGAAGTGAAACACGGTGCCAGTCAAAGCAAAACTACAGTCTGGAGGCAAAGTTCAGAAATAGGTTTTGACGGCAGTTCACAGTATAATAGTGTTTCATCTCTTTTCTCTTCATAATTTCATTTCATTCACACAGAGATTTGGGCATACTCCTCAACTGGCGCTGTGTCTGTGCTTTTAAGTATCGTTTAGTTTATTTTTTCATATATTAACATGTTTTCCCTTCCTCAGTATACCTTCAATGACCTGAGCGGGTCAGTGTCGCTGGCCTGGGTTGGAGATGGCACAGGGGTGAGGTGTTTTATATACTCTTCTCCATTTGAATCTAACATTCCTCAAAGGCAGTGTTTTTCTCTGTGACACACGAGTAGGACAGACTTGGCTGGATTTTTCAGCAAACCGCATGAAAGTGACAGCGAAGTGTGCCTGCGGAGAACCTCGTAGATTACATAATGAGTTCCCTCACATCAGGGTCTCATGCACATCAATAAATGATCCATGCTCCACTTTCCTCAAGCCGACCCTTCTTTCTCGGCAGGTCATCCTGGCTTTGACGACTTTTCAGGTGCCCTTCTTCATGATAAGACTTGGGCAGTCCAAACTCTATCGAAGGTAAGTCTCATGATCTCACCTGTTAGAAAACGTATGTGGTTTGTTTGTGATTTGCACTTCATTTTTGCTGCGCCCGTTTGTCTGCCAGCGAGAACTACGGAAAGTCATTCCAGGATGTGACCAACCTCCTCAACAACACCTTCATCAGATCAGAGTTTGGCATTGCTATCGGCCCTGAGAACTCTGGGAAAGTAAGTCTTGTCCTTATCAAGTCCTCCGGTTGTAAATTCACCACATGTACACTTGTCAACATCTAATCACCTTGTATGGTTTCAGCAGTCTGAATTGTGGACTCTGTCTTGTAGGTGATCCTGACGGGAGAAGTGTCCGGGGGTCATGGGTCTCGGATCTTTGTCTCCGATGACTTTGGAAAGAGTTTTACCCAACAGGACCTGTCCTTCATCCCCCTGATGCAGATCATTTACAGTCCTGACAATTCCAATGTGCTGCTGGTCCTCAGCAACAACGTAAGTAGTGAATGTTAAAGAGCCACATTTTAGTTTGGATGTCGATTAACTTTATTATATTAACTTAGCTCCAGTTTTGTATATGGGTTTTGCAGGTTAGTAGCCTTTTCCATGACCAATACATTTTTATGTGTTTTTTCACAGGGTATTTATATTAACATATGGTGTTTCTGGGCAGCTCTAGGATGTCATTGCAGTTGAACTATGAGTGACTATGAATATTTCTTTCCGCCCTCAGAATGAGCTGTGGCTGTCTGAAGATTTTGGCAGCAACTGGAAAAAGATCCACGACATGGTGTGTCTGGTGAAATGGTAAGAGACGAGACAAACTGAGGCAATTCTTCTTTAGTTTTAGTTCCTCAAGCAAGCTAATTATTACAGGGAACAGAAGACTTTGGAGTTCCGCCTCTCTTTGCTGTTATTGGTGATTAATGCAAAGTATGGTTAACCATGTTTTGACTTATTCAAACATTAATTAACCATCAAAAAAAAGAAATTGTGATTTTTGTGAATTTGCGGATTAATTGATAATGAAAATAATTGTTTGTTGCAGCCCTGAGACTTTTGTATTTTTGCTGCACCTTTGCAAAATAGGCAGTAACTATGTGGCTACACTACACTATCTATGTTGTGGCCAAGCCCTCGCAGAACTCTAGTTGTTTTATAGGCCCTTCCTGGTACGTATTCCTTAAACTTGGCAACTCTAAATATCTTTTTAGTTTCAGTGTGTTTTAAAGGTCAAGAGGACTCTATATACAAAACGGTCTTCCTGAACATAACCTTTTATCACCATCCCAGAGATGCTGATCTAAACAGGCTTCAGGAAAATGGGTCATTTTCAACTGGGGCAGGAGCTTTCTGAAGTCCAAACACAGCACTCAAAAGAAAGTACATATTTAGAAAGGGCATGGCTTTATGCTGCTTGTATTTGATAAGCCATGTCACGTGATGCTTATCATGGGGATAGATGGAAAATGCATTAAGAATCCTGTATTTTTTCCTTGATGCAGAAATGCTTCTCAGAATTTCCTGTTCCTGATTTAGTTGTTTATCGACATGCAAGAACACAGAACTGTCAAGTCCTTGTCAACAAAGCAATCTACATCTATTTTGCTTCCATATCCTTGACACTGTAGACTCAATGTGCATGTCTGCTTATCTGAAAATCTTGGTACTCTCCACTTTGATTCTAGGGGAAGGGAAAATACCATCTTCTTCACAGCCAGCCTCAACGTGTCCTGCAGTAAGTGATCCCTTCTTTTAGAAAATTACATATTAACATGTGCAACTCAAACCCAGATCTACTTAGACCTCATCAGTTGTGTGTTTGTGCATGTAGATTACTGATGAGCAGTACATGGAAAAACTGCTCCCAATGGTCAGGCGTGTGTGTTTGTGTGGTGTGTGTGTGTGTGTGATTGTAAAGCACATTGGATAAGAGCACTATATAAAAGCAGCCATTTACTTCTAAATTAGCATACTTTTTTGCACCCCCCCCCCAGGTGATCGGGGAATGTTGGAACTGAGGAGGACGACAGACTTGGGTAAAACCATCAAGACTGTCGCTGGAAAAATCTACTCCTTTGGCCTGGGTGGAAGCTTCCTCTTTGCCTCTGTAATGACAGGCACGGTCAGTATACAGTAGGGCCAAATTACCAGCAGAAACATTATCAGGCATCCAGAGGGCAAAATCTTGATGGTGTAGATCTTTGTGCTTGTAAGAGAAAGCTTCGTTCTACTCAATTAAAATACAATATGCTGTTGTGAGGTGAGGTGAGATGTGTCACGCTGTACCTGTAGGTTGTTTTCATGTCTCTGTAAGTCCATGGGGTAGTATAACCCATGAGTAAATATGGGGAAGTATGGGTCTCTGGTTCTGCAATATTGATACTGACACTTAAAAAAAAAAGAAATATTCCGACAAAGTTATATGAGAGCAATGCAAAGTCGGTGGAGAACTCTTTTAATTGTCACAGCTGAGGGGGGAAATGGTCATAGAAAACAACTGACCGTATTTACTGAAATTGTCAGAATCTGCAAAAATGAATAGTGTGCTAAATGTGTGCTCCATAGCTAGCTCATGTGGACATTGTTACGTAGCTCTCATTACACATATTGTGTGCTTACTCGTGTGCATTTCTTCTCCTTTGCATGGTAATAGGAATTTATTCAAGTTCATTGGCATAATATAATTACTCTCCAAACTGTTCTTTTTCTCATTATTCTTTTTCTCGCTGTCTTTCTCTGCAGGGCACTCTGAGGATGATCTACGTGTCTGTGGACCAGGGTGAGACGTGGAACATGGCCCAGTTGCCCCCTGTTGGTCATGAGCAGTTCTACTCCATCCTGGCAGCGAATGATGAAATGGTCTTCATGCATGTCGATGAGCCGGGAGGTCAGTCCATACAGCAACCTCACCTGTTCAACGCTTCATGTTGCATAACAGTAATAATATTTAAGAGTAGGAGACCGTGTTTATGCCTTCAGAGAGAGTGTAATTAAAATAAATGTAATTTGTAATGTACTTTTGCCCAGGTAGAGAACTTGCACCATATAAACATGTAACGCCTCATTATCCAGACTGTGTTCTATTACTATCAGTGCATTATTTCAAATGACCAGTTCTGAAAAGCTTTTTTTAGAGCAGTTTCTCTACATTGTGTGTGAACCACTTCTTTATTTTTTATTTTTTTATTTTATTTAATTTTTTTCCTGCCTCCACAGATACAGGATTTGGTACCATTTATGTATCAGATGACCGGGGCACCGTGTACTCCAAATCACTGGAGCGCCACCTTTATACCACCACGGGGGGTGATACAGACTTCACTAACGTCACCTCCCTGCGAGGAGTTTTCATCACCAGTGTCCTGGCGGAAGGTAGCTCAATTCCAGTGCCTGTGCTTAGATAAAGGAATATCAACACATGCCTGTACTCAAATTCCCCTCAGAAAACACACACACACGTTTGACTTCTCCATTACATACCAGAGGGAGGGCATTAAGTAAATATTTAATTAGCTGTTCAGCGTTAGATGTGCTGTCCGTCTGAAGTATGACTTCACCAGGAATACTTCACCGCACCACCTAGATTTTAACTCCATATATGCGGCTCACTTTCTTTTGAAATATCCCCTCCGACTTTCTCCTTTATTATTTGGGGGTAACAAAATGTAATCTTTATTTGCACACAATGCTTTGGGGTAGGAGTGTAAGCTAAATGCTTAAGACTACCTGTAGATGTAATGTCCTTGTGTTGTTGTTCCAGATGACTCTGTGCAGTCGGTGGTGTCCTTTGACCAGGGAGGGGAATGGGTTCCACTGCGAAAACCTGCCAACAGCCAGTGTGACGCTACAGCCAAAGACCCAGACAAGGTAAAGAGAGGAAAAACTAAGATAGAAAGTTGATCGGTCGGTGCACTTTTGCAGCTTATAGGGTGCTTTTTTATTCCATTGTAAGATGTGTGATGAACAGAGTTTTGATAAAATTACTTTTGGATTGCAGTGTCCGAAAGGCCAAACACAGTACATCTACCGTGGCAGTATTTGTTATTTCATGTTGACCTCTGCAGTGTTAGCACTATAAACAGTCGGATACCAAATGTTGCTTGTGTTTGTGTCAACAGTGCAGTCTCCACATCCATGCAGCCTACAGTACTGCTATGAAGCTGAATGTCCCCATGCTACCTCTGACTGAACCAAACGCTGTGGGTCTCATCTTAGCTCATGGTGATTATGAGTTCAGAGCTTTCACACCAGTCTTTTTGGAAGTTCTTTAATTGGATGGACTATAATTGTTTAGTTTTTTTGTCATCTGACCATTTCTGTGTATATCATCAGGGAGTGTTGGTGATGCCATCTCAGTGATGAGGCCTGATGTGTATGTGTCTGATGATGGGGGGTACACCTGGATAAAGGCCCTCGATGGGCCCCATCACTATGCTATTCTTGACTCTGGAGGCCTGCTGGTTGCTGTGGAACACAGCCCCACTCAACCTATCAACAACATAAAGTGAGTTACAGTTAGAGGAAGTGGAGAAGTTTGGGTTGGACTATTTGACATGTCAAAATGTCTTTCCTGAAAAAGTTCTGAGTCACAGACCTCCACAATGACAACAAAGACCGTAGGAATATTTGGGGATTTTCTTAAACACCATTAAAATATTTTGCACGTGGACCTGCAATGTGGAATTATCCACTACACAAGAACATACCCTCTATAGCCTTTGCATTGTTATGGTTGCATTTCTCACTTGAGGTCAGCCTTGTGTCTTTTTTACATCACAGCAGTGCTAATATTGCATTCTATACAACTTCCTCTCATATGTTATTGCGTTACTTAACCCTTGTGCTACGTTGCCGGGTCATATTGACCCAGTGGCCCAGTGTCTTGACCCAGTGTCTTCCCCACAGGGTAGCACAAGGGTTAAAAACATTTTGGGTTACGCTAATGTTTGTACATTCTTTTGATGCCCTGATAGATTTTCTACTGATGAAGGACAGTGCTGGCATATGTACACCTTCGCCAAAGAACCCATCTACTTTACTGGGCTGGCATCAGAGCCGGGAGCTCGCTCCATGAATGTCAGTATATGGGGCTACAGAGACTCCCTCCTCAGCCAGTACTGGATCTCCATCACCATTGACTTCAGGGATCTTCTCACCAGAGACTGTGAGTGACATAATATTATGTTTGATTCATCTACACAAATGTATCATTGATTCATATTTTGTAATTTGATAGAGATTATATGTAACAAAGTCCAAAATGTTTTTAGGTGATGACCAGGACTATGTGCAGTGGTTGGCCCACTCTGATGACATCAGTGACCCCGACGATGGTTGCATGCTGGGCTACAAAGAGAGGTTCCTGCGTCTCAGGAAGGACTCTGTTTGCTGGAACGGACGAGATTATCAGGTCAACACTCAGCCAACCCCTTGTGCATGCACCCTGGACGACTTCCTGTGGTAAGACATTCGCTGTGTCCCAAATCCGTACTACATACCAATTTAATACAGCATACTACATACTGATGGTCATAGTATACTGTTTCTGCAGTTATACAAAAGGAGTCACCATTCAACCACTTTATACAAACAGGAAGTGATACAATTTGTGCAATTTCAGACACATCAACTGCAAAAACACAAGCATTAATGTAGGCTTTTTGTTCTACCTTTGCTTACCACCCCGGCATGTTCCACCTCTTTGCAGTGACTTTGGATACTACCGTCAAGAGAACAGCTCGGAGTGTGTGGAGCAGCCAGGCCTGAAAGGCAAAGTGCTGGAGTTCTGTCTGCATGGCAGAGAGGAGCAACTGCAGACTAGTGGGTAAGGCTCCAACGTCAGCCTCTAAGACCAACAGATTTGTGAAATTCATAAACATATTATTCAACCCATAACCCCAGGCAATGTCTTTTTGACAAGACGTAGGATGTAGCAGTGAATGTGCCGACCTATTCCCTTGTGATCATTTTTGCCACATGACTTTCTTTAACTGTCTGTTATTGTCTTGTCTGCTTGATAATTATCTTTATTTATTGTGTATTGAGTCCTGAGTAGTCAATTTCTTCATTTACAATATGAAAACCGATACAATGTAAATGTAAAACATATTTTGTACAAGGCCATCATCGCTGCCACATTTTCTGGCAGCGTGACAGGATTGCCCTCAGTGTTTGTCGGAGGAGAAAACTGATGAGAAAGTGGAAGTCCTTTTTAGGACATCATGTTTGCCTCACTGCACACTTAGAAAACAAACAATTGTTACACACAATGTGAAAATCCAGTTAAACCATTATGTGATAATGAATATGTGAATACATCTTTAAAGATGTAAACATGTCTTTGGATATTTACTATTAAAATTTACATAGTTTTACAGTTGTTTCCTGTTTAAGCTAAATTAATCAGAATCTGCACATCAAGTCAGCACCATGTGGAAATATCTTTCACACACTCCTACCTGAGTGATCATGACATCACCAATGTGTCTTTGGTCCACAGCTATAGGAAAATCCCTGGAGATAAATGTGAGGGAGGAGAGATGCCTGAGCGTAAAGAGATCGACCTCAGTAAGAGGTGTGTGAGTGACCTCGTGGGCCCCGAACTTCTGGTCGGTACCTCTGCCTACTATTAAATGTTATGAATATAGATTTATTCATGCTTTATGTTTACCTACAATACATCTGTTCCTGAACTACCATGTTTTTCCTACTTTTTTTTGTCTTACAGATAGACAGTCGCTCGTCTAAGTCTATACCCATCGTGATAACGGTCATTGTCGTCATGCTGCTGAGCATCGCAGCAGGGGTTGTCTTTGTCAAGAAATATGTCTGTGGGGGCAGGTTAGTGTATCTTTCCCCTCTATACACACACACAGTCTACAGGAGAACATGTCAGGATAGCAAACTGTATCGTTTGAACTTAGTTAACACTTTTCTTTTACTGTCCTTCGGATGATTTGAAGTGACCTGACAGTATTTTGAATGCACCCTACAGGTTCTTGGTTCACAGGTACTCGGTACTGCAGCAGCATGTTGAGGACAATGCTGTCGAGGGGATGGACGACCCGCTGGAAACCAACCACACTCGAAATGGAAAGATAGAGTTTCATGACGACTCGGATGAGGTACAGTGGATACCTTTTCCTCCCTCATACACAGGCTGAGATAGAAACATTGCTACCAGCTTTGTCTTCTAGACTAACTAGACTTGGATTTCTTGAAGTAGAAAGAAAAATCTTTGCATGCCATGGGCCTCATTTATCAACCTATTAAACGTTAAGGACCCTACAGTGATGAAGCCATGCCATCCCACTGTGCACACCTACTGTACAGGCCCACCACCTGCTGTGGCAGCTGAACCTGTCTTATATAAGTGGTGAAGGTGTAGAAAGAAACAGAACAACATGATATAGCCCACAATAATAATGAGATATTCGCAGATTTTCTTTATAAACGGATAACATTCACAAACATTCTATTTGTATTTTTTATTTTTTTTAAGAATCGCTTCAATGTGACACCAGGGAGGGGACAGTTATACTGTGCAGCTTTGCACCATTTTTGGTGTGCCTGAGGTGCAGTAGCACCGGGCACACAGTTTGTATTGCTCAGGCTTCTTCTTATTATTCATCTTCCGTGCTGATTTTTGGGACGCTACTAGTCCTGCACCTTTGCCAGTAGAGAGATAAAAAAGTACATCAAATCGTGCGGCCCGATCGGGATCGGTGTGCTAAGACTTTTCTCAGAGATTGGTCCAATGGTTCTGACACAAATCCACAAGTGTAGGGCCTTCTAAACTGCCGAAGAACAACTTCTTAGAAATGGCTCAATCTTCACTCTACATTCATACTTTTCATATCAAATTGCAGGAAAATATGTTTACCTTCCTCCTGTATTTTATACTTTATTTTTTGGACCACTATTTTTTTCACTGAGAGCCTTTAAATGCAGAGAAGGGAGAATCTGAACAGGAAAACGACTAAAACCCCCCTTCTCTCAAAACCGCTGTAACTTTCCCAATCTTTAGTCTACATACATAATTTTCATATCAAAACATAGGAAAATATGTGTCCTTCTGTATGTTTTGGAATTTTTTGGAGCAAGACTTTTTTCTCTGGGAGCCTCAAAGTGCAAAGTTGGGAGCCTAAAATCAGCAATTTCGCCTAAATCCCCCTGAACATACTGCTCTATTGTTTTACAATCTTCACTCTACATACACAATCTTCATATCATATCAGGACAATAGGGCTGCCTCCCTGCTGTATTTTTTTCAGATTTTTTCCAGCACTTGGACACAGTTTTTCAGTTATGACCAGGAGTTTAAAGAGTGCTCCTGTGCAGTGTAATAGCTGACCTCTACTCCTTAACTCTCTCTACCCTGCGCCCCTCCCCCCCCTGCTCAAGGTGTCATTACATCACCACAGCAACTAGTGTCACTGTGTCAACTGTGAACCTGACAGGCTGTTTGGAGCCTATGAGCTGCCAGCAAGAAAGAGTTCTGTGTCCTATGGAGGACATATGTGGCCGTGAATAAAATTGACAGTTCAAATAGACAATTAAAAGCGATCACGTACAGATTGTAATTATTTACTACACTAAGCGTGTACGCTGTGGAGGATATTTGTGCTCGTGCTTAACATGTATGGAGGGCATTTTTGGTCACGGTAGCAAGCCCGAGCGTAACGAAATGCGATGTGCTGTGACGACAGTGCCAAGCTCACGTGGGCCACCTCAGGCACACCTTAAAATTTCTGCTGAATTTTCTAGTTTCTGCTACTATTACTGTTTGACAGGTGTCATTTTCTAGTAAAACAAAATGTAAATAAAACAGTAATCGGTCCAAGTTAAGAGTGAGTCAGGCATAAGTCTGTAACAAAGTTAGGCATGTGTGTAAACAAACTGAATGTTTTCTCACCTGTGTTGGTTCTGACTTAATTCGTTATTTTCTTGTCTTTACACAGGACCTGCTTGAATAGCAGGCACAACCTGTCGTGCAACTGAGCAACAGGTTTCCAGTTGACCTTGTGGTCGGCCGGTGTTCCTGTCACTCTTTGTCTCCAGCTACTTCTTCCTTTCACCTTCTTGTATGGACAATGGCCTCAGCTACCAGGGGAAGAGTCTGCCACTCTGCTGTCATCTATGAAGTATAATGAATGTAAGGAGTCCTCCTGGGACTAATGTCACGGTTGAGAACTATGAAGTAGGTCTTGTAAGGTTGTACTTCAGCTGATTCTGGATGGATTGATTCTGTTGATTGAGTTTGAATCGTTTAAGCTATTTATTTTAGGGAAACAAAGAACTTATGCAGTAATTTGAACTGCTGACAGAGTCAGAGTAGTGGGTTTTGAAGCAAAGGTAATTGTATAAAATCCACCACCATTACATTACGGGTCCTGCCTCTCCCATCAACTGGGAATGCTCCTGGAAATACTTTTCACTTCAGTTGAAGATCTGTGTCCTTTTTCTCATGCACTTGTACATAAACCAGTTTTTAACTGCCATTTTGATGTGGTATCATCATATTTGGTAGGTGTAAAAAAAAAAACAAAAACAAAAAAAGACTAAGAAAAGGGTTGCTGTTGGTAGCCGGTTAATAACTCTCCCAAACCACTTGAGTCTTAATCCCTACTTTTAATAAAGTATTTGTTGGTCAAAAGGTGTGCCCCAGACAGCCAAGAGTATGTAAATTTTAGGTTTTTAGTCTCCTCTCTGGGCACTAATTTGTGAAATCCCCTGTTGTAGTCTGTATTTGCAATACAAGCCTGCATACTTTTGCTACTCCACTGGCATTGAGATCCATGGTTGAAGTAATAAGACGCAAGTGGACATTTCCATTTGTGTTATGTTTGATGGCAATAACATGTTTAAAGTCTGTATGTTTTCCATGCACGTTTTAAAATAATCCAATAGAATATCTTTAATGTATCCAGTTTGATGAATGGAGATGTCATCGCGTGTAACACATCGGTGTATCATGTGGTGAAGTGTGTCTGTTTCAAGACAGGATTTGTTCAAAAATTAATGTCTGCAGTTTTAACTGCCTAGAGCACAAGGTCCAAACTGACCATAGTTTGTAGCTCAACATTTTTCCTAAATGTGACCTAATGAATAACGTGAGACTGTAATAATCAGTTGTGCTTATAATCATTTGAGCAGTTTTTGTAATAAAAAAAACTTTTCAACTTATGTAAAAAAATAATTATGGTTTCGAAGATGTTCAGAAATGACAAATAATGTGATAGTAAATATATTTTTTACATCAGATTCAGAAAACTGAATACATCAATATAATTTGGCGACAGCACAGGAGCAATACGAATAAACACATTTTATGTAAATGTTGTATAGCTTAATTAACACTATTAAAAGAGGTAACATCTGTTGGCTGTATTTAAAAATTGGTTTATATATTTGAGGTGGAGCAAATTCTCTAAAATAACATTTAGCATTAAATAATAATGCATTAAAAATGCAAATAGCATTTTACAGTGAACTGCTGTTTTCTGTCTTACTACTGTCCTTTTAGAATCTAACCTGGATTGGGCAATGCCTCTCAACAGATCTGTCTCGTCCATCTCGTCAAGTCATGCAGGACTTTTTTTAACTTTCTGTTTCATAGATTTCAGACGTCTTATATATTTGTGACTAGCATGTTCAGAGTGCAGTAATTTGGATGTGGTCATACAAGTGCCTGGTGTGAGAATATGATGCAATGGTGCCTCCCAATGTGTGGCCAGCATCTATTTACTGATGAATATTTATATCAACTAATGTGTAACCAGTTTGATCCAGTATATCAGTGACACCCCTAAATTGCACTAGTTGCCTAAGATGAATCCTTGAGCAGTAAAGGAATTGTCTGTTTCATACACACTCCCATTGAACTGCATGTTAACTTTCAATAATATTTAAATATACAAAGCTTTGTAAAGAAAATGGCCTACAATAACCTGGTTATTCTCTTTCATGTTGTGGCATGAGACTAAATTCTGGCTGTGGTAGTCTGAGAGTCCTCAAATAAAAAACCGTGGATACAGGGTTAATATGTAGCTGCTTCAAACAGATTTGTTGAGTTTTTATTTAATGACAACTTAATGCATTAAGTAAAGGTAACACATTTTTTCTTACAGTGAAAAACTGCTGTATAAATAAGTAATTGTGATGGTTCTGTAAATATACATGGTTACACCTTTGTATCTGCTATGTTTCTCTCCTGTATATTTTAGGCAATTTTCTTTGGGTTTGCCAATAAATTCCTATGTTCCTCATATTTTTGTCACCTGATTCTTATTTTGTTACTAACAGCAATGTAAAAATAGATGCCTAGAAAAAGGAGCCCTGGGCAAAAATAAAACTTGAATCGCAAAAAAGACCTTGCTGAGGCTGTCGTTTACATAGTGGTTCTCACCACCTGTCATTTTCGCACAGTTGACGAAGGGATCAGTTACCAAAACACATTTTTGAGTTTCATCTGTGTCCTAAAACCTACACAGGGTTTATTTCTGTGTTTACCTATTTCCATATTTATTACTGTATATGTGTATATATAATAAATACAGAAATCAAAGACATGAGGGAACAAACGTTGAAATTAATACAGAATGTTTTGCCTGCAAAGTAATGTGTTCAAAAGGTCACTGCACGTTTTATTAAGTGTTCTAATGCTAACTTGAACATTATTCATGGTTAGCCAATTGTTCAACACAGTACGTCCTCAAATTCTATACAAGAAATTGCCCTCTGCATCAAAGAAGTCATTCCCAACTTGCGCCACAGGGGAAGGCCTTTCCATTTCCATAAACTCTTCAAGTTCTTCTTCTGTCAACACGAGTCTATCCCAGCTCTCCTCATCCTCCTTGTCCTCCTCTACAGGATTTGAGTTAGCAGTGCTGTCCTCTTCTGTTGATTCTGTCATCTGGGCGTCTTTACTAACACCAGGTCTGAACTGTGTGGGCAGAACAGTAACAGCTGCAGGACTTTTAGCCAGGGATCCTGAGCTTACACCTTGAAGCATCAAAGTCTGCTCAACCACAGGAACCACGGCACCGTGTCTATTTCCAGGTAGGAGTGCAGCTGGTGTGCGCTTTCCAGGCAGCTTCAGCTTGTCCTGCCCTGCCCCAGCACCTGAAGGCAGCACCTGCTGACTGAGTCCAGACATCACTTTAGCATTCTGCTTGGCTTTTCTTTCAGGAATGGGGACAAACTTGCTCCTGAGGACCCTCAGGATGACATCGGGGGTGACAGAAAAGCCCTCAGCCAGACGCTCTACCGTCCACTCATCTGGTTGCTCTTGCTTCAGATACCTGATAATGTAGCAACATTTGATTTTAAGCCTCAATTATGCAATTACCTTGACGACAGGAGTGCTATTTCTTAGGTGATTATAGCAAACCCCTCACCTGATCTGCTCAATAGAATCCCAGGTTAGCTTCCTCTGTGGAGCTCCTGATGGAGTCATCTGCCTTCTCAGTATATGATATTTCACAGTCTTCTGCCTCTTTCTCCCCTCACTACAAAACATGGGAGAGGTGGCTTAATTACCCATAGATTATAAAGACTGTACATTAAGTTTTAGTTTTTTATCACACTAGAAGAGTGCGTGATTCCTCCTGCTGACACTTACTCAACCAAGGCCTGAAGCTTGTCTTCTACCTCCTCCAGTTCAAGTTCTTCATGGCTGTATGTTGAAGCCCTGTTGGATACTCTGCCTCTGTGCCCATGGCTCTGTCCCACCCGTGCCTCGCTGCCACCTCTGCTTGCAAATCGACAGCCGTTCACAGAAAAGGAGGGCATCACTGACAGAGCACCGAGCCTGGAGAGGAGGGAGGTGACCTGGAGAGGTCGGGCCATGCCTCCCAGTCTGAGGCTATATGACTAGCTTGTTTTATCAAACAGGAGGTTCACACAGTCCGACACAAGTTAACTGGAATTTAAAACGCGTCTGCTATTAAATTGTCCACTATTTTAGGAGCCACCTTCACCATACCTCCACAGAACATGCCGCAAGCTCCTGAAACTCGTACTTCCGCAAACACGAGTCTCACAAACATAAAAACGGCGCGACACCGCCCGCTACCGGTAAGGAGGTGTAGTTATTAAACCGGCCTGGACTGAACAAAGAGGTTCACTTGTAACACAAAGCACAGTACTTTACTCGTGTCATTTCAGTTCCATTTAATACAACGAATAAACCCATAGACTAAGCAGTATATACACACAGGGAACAGAAAATATAACTAAACGGGGACCTCTGCCGGGCACCTCGGACCCTGCACCCTGCTCTGTCCCAGTATCCGTGTGTCACGCAGCTGCGCACCTCCTACCAGGCGCCGTTGTTTCATTTGCGCCATTTTGTCCGCTCACTTTGTTGATTGGGCTTTAGCGAGCTGTACCAGAGCCAATCAGAGGGAAACCGGACAGCGGAGATACGGTAAGGGGAGACCCGATTGAAGGCATTGGTAGTTGTCAGCACGGATTGGTTTGCTATGGACCAACCAAATTACTAACCCTGCTAAATACAAAAAAATCGAGTAGCAGTTTGGTTTCGGCCGCTTCGTCCAAGGCTGCAAATAACTTCTTGTTCTCAATGTTGGCTCCTGTGAGGAAAAAACGACAAGCCTCTGCTAACGTTAGCTAGTCCGCTAAAATGTCGAATCTCAAACAAAGGGATGGTTGATGTGCCGACGTCCGCCCGTCGGTAAATGTTGCCCGGCAAATTATCACAAGGTCTAATAAAACAAACAAACAAGTCACCTAAAGATCTGTGTTAGCGATTTACCTGTTAACTGGCCTCCGTCCTGTGGTTTCTAGCACATACCACGCTTTTGTTTAGCTTGCTAACTGATGCTAGCCCTGTTAGCGCTCACGAAATACCCCGTTAAAGCAAGCCAGCAGCTGACCTAATGTTATACGACCCGGTGTGGGGTTCGTGTATCACCTCTAAAATTCAGACCGCATTTGAAACATGGTGACACGTGTTAGAGATACGAGATTAAATGAAAAGGGCCGCTAATGTATCCCTATTTAAATAATGTCTAACGTTAACAATGAGTTGGCGACAGTAACGTTACCTAGATAACGACTGGAAAGACAAACAACCTTATTTTTTCTGGATGCTCAAAATGGCTGTGGGCTACATTTAAAATGCATTGTTAACAGGTATACATCTAATGTTGTATGCGTGTTTCTTTTGTCTCAAGAGAGGATTTTAACAGTATCAAGCTATGGAGCAGTACACCACTGCCACCACTACTACTGGGGAGCAGATAGTTGTGCAGACTTCCAATGGACAGATCCAACAGCAGGTGAGCTCAAAATGTACTCCTATAGATTCGCTTTTGATAATGAAAAGTTTGCCACGCCACCAACACCGAATAAACCCTCTGCTGTAGGATCACAGGTAACCAGGTACCCAGAATTAAAGCACCCCCAGTGGATTCCAGATCCAATCTATTTTCCTGATAATTACGTGTCTGAGATTGTATTATCCTGCCTTGCCTGCAGACACAGGGCACAGTGACGGCTGTGCAGCTGCAAACAGATGCGCCAGTGGTGACGGCCTCAGGCCAGCAGGTGCAGACACTCCAGGTAGTGGTGTCACCGCCGCCCTGTGTCAGTGTCATACAGCCTAGGCGTTTGCATGCTACAACCAGGGCTGTTTTTCATGACCCATCTCTGTGCTGTTTGGTTCATCCTCCCTACCCAGCATGTCTTACAGCTGCCTGAACTGCATGATCCTCAGCACAGTGTGTTGTGTGTCAACATCAGGTTTACGCTTGCGCTCTCATGGCTGTCAAAAGACTACTGTTTGTCTGAGTTGTGTTTTGCAAGTCAGACGTTGTTCTTCCTGATGAAGACGAAAGCCATTTGATATACGAGTCACATGGTTGTGTTTTGCAATCAGCACAAGAACCGGCATTGAACAGCATGAATCCATAGTCATTATTGGCTGTCCACCTCCCTCTGGCATTTTTTCCCTTATGGTACAACTGCTTCCACAGGGCTTCAGTTGTCCGTTGTGGTCACTAACTCATTTATGGATGCAAGATGAACCATCAATACGTGTCAAGTTGCATATGTGAACGCAAGTTAATTGTATGGCAGAATTTTGTCTAATCGTGTGCTTTTAAGCAAATCGAGTTGAAATGAACTTCATATTACCTCTTGGTTCAGCAGCAGTATTACAGTAAGTACAAAACCACTGAATACAGATGTTTGTATTTTGCAATTGTAGCCCAACTTCATGATAAAGATAGTTGAGAATATTACTGTACATAGGCTACAGGTTGGATCCACTGTGGAAGCGCATGGTTTCATGTTTGTACATCCCAAAACAGGAAAAAAACCCGACAACAAATCATCAAATATATTATCCATGATGTCGTATCTTGGATTTGACATAATTTCCTAGCGGCCGTGACAGAACAGATAGTGTCAGTGCTGTTGTAACGGCTTTCTGTATCCTTCTATAGGTCCAGGGACAACCTCTGATGGTCCAGGTGAGCGGCGGGCAGCTCATCACATCATCAGGACAACCCATAATGGTGCAGGCCATGTCCGGGGGTCAGGGTCAAACCATAATGCAGGTCCCTGTATCTGGAGCCCAGGGACTACAGCAGGTAAGCGATAAGGCTCAGTTACTAGATTAAGGTCGGTATTCAAATTGTACCACATTATCTTGTACAAGTACACAGTGTTCCTGAAAGGTGGGTGTAATATTTTGCTATGAGAAGCACGTTGTGACTGGACTTTAACTGAATTATCATTTCTGTATATGTTGACAAATAGTTCTTACTTGTCTATTTATATAACAATTAATTATTTTGTTGTGAGGCTGTCTAATTTATAAAGTGCCAGTGTTTTTTCCTTACAGTTTATTTGCGTAGATGTTTGAGGTCACTGCAGTTAAATGTAAATGCATTTATTCTGCGACGTGCTGAATCAACCATCTAATTTGAAAGGGACTTGAGGCCAATCTGTCGATTTGCATCCGTGTCCATGTGTAGATTCAGCTGGTGCAGCCCGGTCAGATCCAGCTCCAGGGCGGTCAGACTCTCCAGCTGCAGGGCCAGCAGGGTCAGCCCCAGCAGATCATCATCCAGCAGCCCCAGGCAGCCATCACCGCCGGACAGAACCAGGTCTGAAATTCTGACCAGAGGAGTTGCAAATCCATTTCATCGGGAGGATTATTAATATGATTACTGAGTGTCTTCTCTCCTTATTTGTGGTTCCACAGGGGCAACAGATCAGCTTGCAGGGCCAACAGGTGGCACAGACAGCTGACGGACAGACCATCGTCTACCAGCCTGTCAACGCAGACGGCACTGTCCTGCAGCAGGGTAAATTCAGTTTTCTCCCACCTTTTCTGTTTGCCTTTTGCTTTTTAGATTTTCTAAACAAGAGCCCTGTTGAATTATCATTTTAAATAAAAACTGTGACGATAATCTGTTTGCAGGAATGATCACGATTCCAGCTGCCACCTTGACAGGTGCCCAGATTGTACAGGCAGGTGCCAACACCACCACAACTAACAGCGGCCAAGGCACTGTGACCGTCACCCTGCCCGTCTCTGGTAACATGGTTAATGCAGGTGGAATGGTCATGGTAAGACCCTGTGCAGAGGTACCCAGCATCCAATTACCTTTTGTTAAAAAAAAACCCCCCACAACCACTAGACTCACAAGGGAGTCCGGTGCAGTGTACAGTCAAACGTTTGGACAAGTTTAGACACACTTTCCCATTCAAGTGAATGCTAAAGTGTGTCCAAACCTTTGACTGGTACTGTAGGTCACTAAGTTTTTTAAAAGCACCAAATGTAGTTGTCATTTATCACCTTCTTATTGTTGTGCAATTCAAAAACTGTTTTTCTCTATCCATTGTGAAACTGTAGAAAAGTGGTGTAGTAATGTATTTATTTTCTTTGAATGAAATCATATTGTGGTGATATGATGCAGTGCATATTACTATGTTTATTTAAGGCCCCTAGCATCCATCCACACACACATAAGTGTTTTTTACTCTCGATGGATCTCTTCTTTGGAAAATAGGGGCGTTTACACACTGTATTTGACATCTCCCTCACCTCCACTGCACTAGGGCGGGACAACTTACACCTTTATGATTTATATTCAGGATATTTGGTGACCTCAAGCAATTCCCAGCATAACTCCACCCTTTGTCCGCCTGTAGAAAAATATATTTAGCTAGAGTGACTGAAAACACCTGTGTGCATGCACAGGGCCTCTAAAATTAGAGGTCGTGTGCGTGCACAGGGCCTCTACAATTAGAGGTCCTGTGCTCTGTACTGTATATCGGTATTGAATAATGATTGCTCTGATGCCAGTCATTTGCACACTAACTGCTGGTTTGTGTCAGTGTGCTAATATACATGTACGCTTTCCATGCCAGTGGTTCTAAGCACTGTGTCTCTGTGTGTTTGTGTGTGTCTCTCACTTGATCAGATGGTGCCTGGAGGTGGTGGAGTTCCCACAATGCAGCGTATCCCGCTGCCAGGGGCTGAGATGCTCGAGGAGGAACCTCTGTATGTCAACGCCAAACAGTACCATCGCATCCTGAAGCGAAGACAGGCGCGGGCCAAGCTGGAGGCAGAGGGCAAGATCCCCAAGGAAAGGAGGGTAGGACACATTGATCATCTTCTTACACCACACTAACATGGGTACATTGAAGTTCTCTTCCTCACTACCTGTTAAATGCAAGTGCACATGTTTTAAGCCCTTGTGCTTCTCTTCCCAGGTACTCGTTTATTCTATCTTTGCTGGGCTTGTTCTGTATATCATCTTGTGCCATGACTTTGTATGGGGGTTTACTATGAGCTGCAGACTGGGGTGTTAATTGTAATGGGATTGGTTCCACATAAAAAATGTCATTTTCAATTTAAAGGTTTTATAAAAAATATCCCTGATAAATATTTAACAATTTGCAAAAATAAAAACATCCTCTAGTGGTATCTAGCTGTGTAATCTCAGAGAATATCTCAAAGGCTGGACAAGAACCTGCATGGCTAGATACCACGAGAGGCAAGTAAGAAAATATTTAGTTTGTTGGGGTGGGTGAAGTGACCTTTCAACAAGTACTGGTACAGAGGTGGCACAATATATTTATAAGTAAAGCTGGCCGTGATGCAATACATTCCCGTTTTCTCAGCAGAAATACCTGCACGAGTCTCGCCACCGTCACGCTATGCAGCGCAAGCGAGGGGATGGAGGACGCTTCTTTTCACCAAAGGACAAAGAGGAAATGGCTTTGGCCCTGGCACAGGTAAGAAGCTGTGCCAGCATCATCACTCTGTGACACATCTAATTGGTTTAGAATCAGGTTCCACTTTGTTTGGATATCTCATGACATCTCATTTTTAGAATGAAACTACAAATAATTTATTATAGTGAACCTTTCTCCTTCTCTGGCGCAGCAACAGCAGGAAGCAGCCCAGGCAGCAGCAGATGAGACGGTGGCTCAGATGATCCGAGTCTCGTAGCACTGCCGCCAACATTGTCACTTCTGTTTGTGAACTCTACCCTGCTCTTCATCCCAGCTAATCCATCTCCCCCACCGTGTCCTCTCACTTTTACTCCCTCCTTGCCAAGCCGTCATACACCCAACCACATCACTGGTCCTCTAGGAAAGCAGGCCAAGTGACTTCGGAGCCTGTGGACTGTTCTTGTCTTTTCACTGAAATAGAAGATGCTTCCACGCTCAGCTCATCTGGTCAAGCGCTTAGGACCAGCTTTTTATCTTCATAAGGATTTGTTTGGACAGTAATGAAACGTGAAGTAATGGGTCACCAGGGCTGGTCACAGAGGAAATGACAGCTGTGAAGCCATGCTCTGTCGGACCCCGGTCTGTTTAAAAAGATGGGTTTGTCATCGTGGGATACTTGTTGCTTTAAATATTTTTTGTAGATGGTACAGAATTTCTTTTTCAGAGACACTCATTAAGGCTTGATGCTACACTGGTGTCCTATATTGTTTATGTGATGCCCTGTATTAATGACATTTAAGTTTTTTCAACCCATGTACTGTGGAGGATGGACTCTGCATCATAAATGTAACCTGCATCCAATGAGACAAATTATGTGATACTAATGTGAAGATATTGTACAGAAATTCTTTTCTTCCCCAGTGTGTATCGCATGTACTTACTGATTTGACCAATTCTGTGGATGCATTTTATTTCGTGGTTAGACATAGTGTTTGTTGGAAAATAATTACTCAGTGTTTCATCACATCACATATTCTAGTTACTTGTTCATTGGTGAGTCCACCTAATTGTTTTGTTTTTTTCATTGTAGATAATAGATTTTTGTTATCCATCAGTTGCAGTTTTGCAGTGTTATTGGGCTTTTTTTTTATAATGAAAAGATTTGGACATGAATTCATGAACCTATGTCAATTAAATTTTATTAAGTGACTCAGGCTTATTTGTGGTTTCTAACACTCCCAGTTCTGGTTAGTTAGTTTACACTGTCGTCATTCTTTTAAGATATCTTATGAGTTGTATTCGTTGTATCCAAAAGGTTCATGGGAGCTGTAGTTGTTGAATGCTTTGGGTAGTTCAATAAATGCAATAAATGCATCATATTTTATAAATTGATAATAATGTTTGTACATAATGTTTGCAATCTAGTAACTATATAATTTTAGTAGCTGTAGAAAGTACAATATTTACCTTTAGAATAGTATGATGTAGCATAAAAGGGAAATGTGCAATTATAGTAATAGTATTTCATAAATGTTCTTATGTACAGAACTGGAGTAAATGTTACCTTCCAGTATTGGTCTTGTTATAGTTTTACAATAATATTTTATCCAAATTAATGATTCTGACATAATTATAGTTGAGACTATTTTAATTAGTTATATAACTGTTTACACGTTTGAATGTTTTTGTCTAATGGAGCACAGTTGACTTTATTTCTTTCAGATCTGGGATGAAGTTGCATGGTCTTTGCCCCGAGCTACACCTCCCAGGTTAAACACTGTCCCAAGCAAACTCTGTCAATCAGACGCTGTGGCTTACGCACATCGTTACCACCAGCCAATCATAGCCAAGGAGGCGGGACTTGTAGTCAGCCTCCTGGGAAATTTTACCACGGGCTTTTCCGATAGGAAATAGAAGATCTAGGTCAGGCTTGCACCGACTCACAAGTAGTAACGAGTACACATGTGGTGTAATTAACCGAAACTCCGGCTACTCTTATATGAGTAACGACCCTACTCTGTTACTTCTGCGGTTTCCTCTGCACCAGCGCTGATTGGCCAATCACCGCCTACACACAGCCCACTTGCTCAGGTGACAGCCTCGTCAAACCGCCCCTCCCCTTCGGAGATGTTGCCGTCTGTGGATGACAGCGGACTTTGTAGGACCGAAACTAGTGTTTGTGCCGCTCTTTTAGAAAGTAGTGAAGACAGGAACCCGCTAAATATCTCTTGAACTCGGCCGCGGTATTGCTCCTTGCCGAGGTCTACTTGAGGTGCTTCAGCGTCGGCTCGGTCGTTTTAAGGCACGGAGCTCAACAAAGAGAGCGAGAAGACGACGGACAGAGCGAGTTAACGTCAGTCTGAGCTCGATTCAGAACCGGCATTTTTTTTCTTCTTCTCTCTCTCCAGTAACAGCATCAGTATCACCTGGATGCAATGACCGACTCAGTTGTGGACAGCAAGGTGGAGGTCAAACAAGCCACGAAATATGTCAAAGAGACCGAGAACGTTGCGGAGAAATATTCGGCGATGACTGTCAGCAAAAACAGCAGTGATGTGAACATGAACGTCGGCGAAATGCCTTCCGCGGCGTTCACCGCAGTCCCCACTCTGAAATCCGTCAAGAAGGTAAGAAACGCGACGCTCGCCATCAGTCGCTGGCACTGTGCGGGGAGGCCGTGCGGTGCTGTAGCTGTAGGCACCTGTGAGGAGGATGCATCCACGCTGGTACTGCAGTGAGGTGCTACAGCACGGCGAGGCCAGGCGATGCACTGCGTGTTCGCCTGCGTTGGTTTATTACCGCACATTCATAAGGCACCATCTGCCTTTTCATACCCGGAGTGGACAGCGGAAAGGTCAACGGGGGGTTTCGCGGACGCGGTGCTGCAGTGTCGCACAGTCAGCGAGGGAATCCCTCCAGTCCGTCCCGAGCCCAGTTACAGATCGAAAAATGATATTTACCATTGGAAAATAGTTAGATTCGACTAAAGGAGGAGGAGGAGAAAAGCTTCGCATCACTATCTCACAAGTGGTATTTGTATAACCATAGCTTTTACTATGTTATTACTGAGGTAACAACATATAATTTCATCAAGACTGGATTATTGTTCAAATCTGCCTTCATGGAGTCTTCCTGTTTATTTAAATCGCGATGTCTTTACATCATGCCAAACAGGAAACAACGAAAAAGCCAATTTGAGCTCTTAAACCCCCCCCCCCCCCCCCCCCTTCAAGACCTTTGCAAAGTGAAGAAATGCATGGTCTGTACCTGAGCTTAGAGAGGAGGCCTGCACGCAATGAGGTATTTAATGAGGTGTGGGCTTTGCCTTAAGAAGAATGTCAATCTGCCATGAATTGCATTCACACAGCTTTAAATTCTTTGAAGGTGCAGGTCTGTCGAAAAAATGGGCAAATCATGTCTATACCTAATGAACCCAGTCTTAGATTAGTTTAGTAGCGTGTGTGTGTGTATGTGTGTGTGTGTGTGTCATTGTTAGTAATAAGAACAGCATGATAAAAATACATTAGCATCACAAGGTAGGTGCACCTGTGAGAAAAAGGCCTTGACTTTTCTCAACAATCATCAGAAGCGAAGGCTCCCTCGAGGCGGCTGCTCATATCAATACAGAGCCACTGCCACGTGTAACAGCTGGCAACAGGCACTGGATAAACATTTCTCAGAGCTAACCTGCTCAGATGTTGAAAAGAAATCTCTGGGGAGGGTTCAGGTTTGGTGGGCCTTAAAGTGATTGTACTGGTTTTTGTGACACACGTTTTGCAAAGACTGTGTCACGTGAAAAGACTAAATTCTCTTCTGATACCACAGCGCAACGTCAAGTTTGCCAACTCGATTGTAAAGCTTTTTTTTTTTTTTCATCCCTCAAGGTGACCTTTCACTTGTGACCGCGTCTTTCTTACTGGTGCACATGGTGTTATGATTTTAAGAGCTCGAGCCTGATCCATCAGTGTGTGTCGATATTATGGCCTGATATTTTAAACAGTTGGTAACGTCTGTCAGCGGATGTCCTGATATCCTTATTTTGGAATCATTTTAAAATGTGTTTTTATTTCTAGATATTTCTAATTGTTTTATTTCCACAGAGGCTGTACAAAATGTATTGTTATGTTAACTATCACTGCGATCTTGATATTAGGCTCACACATTCAGTATGGGTTGGGTTCTACATGACACATTAAATTATTACTCACTGGTCGTGACTGGCACATCTGCTGAACGTCACGTAACTTCTAAATTTCACATCTCACTCCTCTTAATGCTGTGTGTTCTATGATGATCACGATTCCTTTGGCTCATTGCACAATTTGGGATGTTTGTGTCATCTTTGTACTTTTGTATGTTGCCTTAAAAGCTCTATTAAAGATCACCAGACCTCTGTTAAACACATTGCCAATTGGTGTTTTAACAATAATCATTGGCGTTATAGATGTGAATAACAATAGTTTGATTTTCACATATATCAGTCACACGCGTTGCAGAATTATGAAATGTGGATAAACCCCAGAAGTCACGATGACCCAGCACAGGAAAACTGCAGTGGAAGAGGAAGACTAATCACAACCATTGGTGACTAAAAGACTATTTGAGAGAATATTGAGAATATTTGCCAAATGATAACATAAATTATGGGCAAATTATAGAAGCCTCTATATACTTTATCTGCATGGTCCCTGTTAAATAAAATAACAAACAAATACAGCCTTCAAAAACTTTATATTTTAAATGGGCATCTTTGACAGTGAACAAAAACAAGAAATGTGAACTTCACAGAGCTGGCTTTATAATGAGCTAACATTTCTTTATGCAGTGTAATGTAAGGTGCACCTTTAATTATTACAAGTCAGTAGTGTTCATTTTAAATGGCATTTCTGTCTGTGTAGCTGCCTTTGTTATTTGAGGCACCACAGATGGAATCTTTATTTTATTTTATTTTTTTTACAGTATGTATGTCCACAAGAGGTGGACAAAATAATCAGAATAATAAAGATATCTATTTTCCCAGCAGCGGGGTTCACAGACTTCAGAATATTAGCTCAGACCCCCTGTCTGCAGAGGCAATAATGTGTGGACTGTGAGTCGCCTCAGGGAGCCTGATTGAAAACATATTGGATGGTAGGAATGTGCACTGTGTGAAAACAAAGCAGTGTGTTATGAATAAATGTGAGAGCCCTGTATCAAACTGAGCAACCTGTTTGCTGGAACAAATGAATGAGTAAAAGAAATACTGCAAATGACTGGAAAAAATTAATAAATAAAGTAATTAAACCCTCAGATCACAACATTAAAACACAACATACAGTTGGACGTCAGTTGAACTGACTGAATATAATCTATTGAAAGGTGCCGTGAGAGAAAACAATCAATGCTACGAATTGAAAGTGAAATTAATGTGTGCGAGTGTGTGTGTGTGTGTGTGGGTGGGCGGGTGAGTTGAAGAACACCACTACTCTGCCTCCTCTCTCTGAATCCATCCAGCAGTTACACAACACGCCCCCCTGGGAATGGGACTCACTCACTGTGAATTTGTTCATGCATCATCATTTCTATCTCATCCCCGTGGGCTACTTCACGTAGATTCACTAAAGTCTTCATACCTTATTTAATCTATTTAATCGTATACCTTATCTCGTCTTGTTTGTTGTCTGCCAACATTAAGGCAGAGTTTCATGAAGGTCAAGTTCAGATTTTTTCCCCCCTGCCAAGTTGAAATGACGGCATTAAAACAAACAGTACAGTAAATTATAAGAAAAGGAATCTATTCACCTCAGCCTCAGAGCCGGACCCAGAAAGAGTCATTTTAAAAACCTAACTTAAAGGTATGCAGTAGGCTTCAGAAAATCTAGCCCGTGACGGGAGACGTTAACCAATCACAGGTTATTTCAGAGAGACTGTGCGTTCGTATTGGCTAAACTACAAGAGCAGACGCATTCACGTTCTTTCAGACTGTGAAAATCTGATTTAATGACAGAAAACCCTGTATTTTGTGATAAATTTCCAATACCTCCCTTGCCTGAAGCGATGTATAGTACAAAACAACACCTCCCGGCCCTTCAGGCTCATTATATTCGATGCCACGCGCTCGTAACGACGAGTGGCAAAGAGTCATGATGACAAATAGTGGGGAATAACCTTTGAAGGGGGAGAGTGGCCCGTGTGTGTGGTGTGCTAGCCTCTCTTCCTGTTGCTGATACAGCTGCCTCTGAAGAACAGGATTTTCCTACGCCAGCTTTAAAACCCTTACAGTATGCGAAGTGCTTGAAAATGTGTGACTTTACTGACTCCAAGTGGTAGGTTTCGGGCCAGACTGAAGATGAATGGGCTGGAAGCATAACATAGGCCCATTTTCACCAGGACATACATTTTCCTACAAACATAAATGAATGACATCAGAATAATTTGAAAGATGGTATGATTACATAATAAATGTGACACTGGGGCTTTAAGTCCACCTATATATATATTTAAAACATGATATTGACAACAGTTTCTTTCTAGTGTTTATTGGAACTCAGTCTGCCATAGTCCACACAAGTAAAGCACTGTGTTTGTACTGCAGTGTGACCAATATTAACATTGAGGGAAAAGTCACCATAAGCTGAGAAATATAACACATCCATGCTGACTAGTTTCATCATTTTCCAACTGTTCTCGGTTGTGCTGTTGGTATTTAAAAAGTATCTCTCTATTTTATCTACATTTGCCATCAGCATTCTGGCTTTCTTAATATTTGCTATTTAAAAATGTTGTGAACAAAACTATATTGATATTGTAGATGCTGGGGTTGCAAACCCTAGTTTTAGCTTGTGAAATATGGTTGTGGGTTACCTTGATATTCATATTCACTGAAGAGTGAGGTATACGGTAATAAGTAGAAGTTATAGTTTCTGCTAAAGGTCACATAGTTCTGGAGGAAGGATTAGCATACTGTATGTTTTTTTCACAACACTGTAATCCGTCATGCATGCGTTGATCTCTGCAGACCAAAGGAAGTACAATGATTTTAGGACTACACCTGTCTGAGGATCTTCACGCCTTCGACCTGAGCAATGCTTTACTGTCTATAGGTCTTCTGTCTTTGACTTGTTGAACCTGACCCCTGTGAGCAGTCAGTGTACAAAGGTCTACACGGACTAGACTGTGTCTTCTCACTTAGATGGCACTGTAGAGCACTAGAGGTGTCTGGCTAACGTAGGTTATGCAGCCTTATGCCAGGCTTCCACTGAACCTTTTATACCGTCGGGTGACTGTCACTCCACAGCTTAAGTCTGTGACCTGGCCTGCTATCTAAGAGAGAAAGGGTATTTTTAGCTGTTGGATGGGCCGCTTATTGATGCAGCAGTAGGCTAATGGAAAGAGGGTTTAATTCCTCCTGCCAATCCCCTTTTATTTAGTAGTCCAAACCAGGAGCACAGCCTGCAAGTAAAAGCTGCAGCAAATGTACTTTTGGCCTGTGTGTGTGTGTGTGTGTGTGTGTGTGTGTGTGTGTGTGTGATGTTTTTCTGTACATATTTCTTGTCAGTGCATATGTACAAATCTGGATCTCGCTGTCTTTGCAACTTGTTCCTGCATTTGCTCTCTCAGCATAAAAAAAAAATCAAGCATAGAATACAATCTACTGACTTTAGCAGCTGGTTGTCAAGGGCAGAACCAGAGAGAGAGAGAGAGAGAGAGAGAAAGAGAGACAACCTCCCCTCTCTCTCTCTAGGCCTCTCTCTCGCTCTCTCTCTCCAGGTTGGCCATTAGAAATCATGATAAAAGGTGGGAACCTCCCCCCGGCTTTGCCTGGGAGTGTTCTGGGATAATAGCATCAGGGACACCTAGTACCATCACACAGAGGACATACAGGCACAGGGAAGTGGGCTGGAAAACTGGAGAGACCAGGCAGTGACTGGCAGCCATGGCTCACAAACATGGGCACGGGAGAGAAAGGGTGAGTCGCTACTAATGCATCACCGGGAACTCATCCAGCGCACTTATTCTTAAGGATACTGCATATCCCACACACAGATGTGCCGGAGTTACTTTTGGCATGTCACAAGTTTTCTTGTCTTCTTTTTGCAGTTATATAGAATAATCCTATAGCTTATGCAACGATGCGGACCACACAGAAGTGTTTTTCTTTCTCTAGCAATATAAATGCACAGCTGAACTGCAGGTAAAAGTACAGTCTTCTCCAAGCTTATTCACAGAGCTCACCTCTGGGATAGTTTACTGTGTAAGTGTAGCAGAAGCAATTCATCACTAATGGGATTGACCTCTTGTTGTCCTTAATGCTGTAAACACAAGAAAAGGAGTAGTTGATTTTGATGTCTATGAATTTGTGGGGGGAAGAAGAGACTGTACAAAACCTCTGCTGAATCCTCAAGAGTCCAAACTGATGCAAAGCAAACATAAAAGAACTATTTTGCAAGTGTATGAGACAGAGCACACTCTCAATTGTGAAAACAGAGACATGCAGAGATCTCGTCAGCTCACACGGCCTCACAAGCTTCTTGAGTTTCTTCATACTGACACAGACTGTTGCAGCCCAGAAAGAGGGATTGTGGGATGTAAACACTTACACACAAGTTACTAGTGTTGAAGCCATTTCTGTCAGATTTATTTTTAATTTAGACGAGTAAATGTCATATCAGTAATGAAGACGTTCAGATTTTAGGTGAGAGTGTACCCATTTGGTCTCTCACATAAGGCAGAAGTATTATGGTTGTGTTGTGAAAATGATGATGATGCTGACCGTATGAACCCCACTCAATCAGCCTCGGCTTCCTCTGATGTTTGAGTGGTGACTAATGGGCAACTGAGTCATGCATGCCAGTTTCACCCAGCTGTGGGATTACACTGTTGTGTCATCATTAGTCTTCAATGTCACAACCATTACCTCTAAGCTTTACCTGTAAGACATGGTTGTAGGGTGAACTCCGTATGTACAGTGCACATCCCACTCAAATGTTACCCAACTCGCTGCTGTAAGTCTGGCATTCACGTGGTCCCGGATTTATCAGCTGTGTGTTGTGTCAACTCTGCTGGCCTGCACGCTCGTTTTTAGTCCAAACACATTCTATGGACATCTAAAATAACAACAAGGAAAATCCTAAGGCATTGTCACAATGAATGAAGACATTTAACAGGATTGATCACTGAGGTGAAGTGAGTGTTTAAGGAAGAGAACAACGCTGTGTAGCACGGAGCGAAGATCCTCTCAGCTGGCAATTTACTATTAACCTTTCATTCACAACGCCAGCATTAACGAAAACATTTTGTATAAATCAAATAATCAGGAATTAGAAAGCCCAATAAATATTATGAAAACTTACTCCAAAACACTTCACGGTCAACAGCCATGATATGGAAAGAATGACGCCACAAAGGAAGGAACACAGGGCGAAATTCTGGAAACATTTGGAAAGTCTCCATTGCATGGCATTATACATTGTTGTGGCATTATACAGTGTTGTGAGGAAGACAAGAGACACAACATCAAAGTTTGAGCTTGGATTTGAGCCAACACGCTTGCCTCTAAGCCGCCAAGACCTGTAGGACTTCTTGGAAAGGCGGAAAGAGACCACATCAGGCTTGTAGCAGCCCCGAGGTTACATTGGTTTCAACACTTCTTTTATGCAAGATAATCTTACTACTTCACCCTCTTGCAAACCCCAAAGTAGTGATCGTCAGGGTGATATACAGAAAGCAATTTTACGTCAGTACCAGATGGGATATTGAGTCTCACGTGGGAACAGATCAATAGAAAGTCATAGGGACTAAAACTGTCATAAGGACATTTCAGTCCTGAAATCCACCTGCAGACTTCCTATTTAAGTAAAATGCTGAGTAACTCATATGGTTACAGGTGACCCTGTATAGAAACAGTCTCTTCCTCACAGTCCTATTTATTTACAGTGCCAGGTGTAAGCAGAATAGAAGCTACAGCCTGCAGCCCACCTGGGATACTACGTATGTGAAAATAAAGTAGTTTAGGTTGGGATTGGTTTAGACTCTACATTTGTAATTATTATTAGCATCAATGAAGTTAGGTTTGTTTTTCCTGGACTGTAGTAGTAACTCACTATAAAAAGTGACGTCAGGTCTCTCTACTGTTTCTAATGTTCACAACTGACTGTTGACTTCTCCTGGTGCGGCCAGACTGTTACGGTTTCAGGGTGTTAAAATGACACTCAGTGGATTTGTCAGATCCCAAATCTAATTGTAGCCTGCCAAGACCTAAATAGAGCCACATTCACACCAGGCACTGGCTTTTATTTAGTGGCAGAATTATATGATTTAAAAAAACTAATATATTGGATGGACTTCTGTGGTTTGATACCCCCAAAGACTGGACAGTTGAGACTTAAATCTTCTGTTAAAGGCTATTCTAAAAAGTAGCCATGCTAGCTGTTAGCCGATCCACTTGATGTGTTTCCAGTTCTTTGATCTTGGGCCTTTTGAAGGGTTGGGTTGACACGATGAACCACACCAACAAATGAAGCCTGTGTATCTCAAAGCAGGATTCACAAAGCAGGAGGGAGCATCTAAAAATAGGCATCAGCTCCCTTCTTCTTGATCTACCTGTGATTTATTTACTGTAACATGCTCAGGTGATTTACCTCTAAAGGACAGTCTGAGTGGCTGAAACCGCAAAATGAGTCCAAATATAAACTAAAAGAGTGCAAACACATTACCTAAAGTATAGACCACGTGCGATGAGGGCGGTGCTTTTTGATCCTCACTCTCACGTGCGCTTCTTTGCAAATGTTGATTAAGTGTCAGCATTTCTTTGTTGACACCTAATTAGTGCATACAGACAGACGCTAAGTCTAATTTTGTTTGCCTTTTTATGTTTATGGTGTGCAAAATGGTGCACGCCGTTTATCATCTGTTCTGATTCTCTCCAGATCCAGTTTGCTAACACGGAGGACAAGCAAGAGTTCAGCAAGTACCCTACGAAGGCAGGCCGCCGCTCCCTCTCTCGGTCCATCTCGCAGTCCTCCACGGACAGCTACAGCTCAGGTACTGCACACCTGAAAGTTACAACCACTCTATTTTGACAATCAACAAGTAATTGCAAATGACTGGTGTAGAGATTGAAGATCACTGTAAAACCTCTGCTCACAAATGTTCATAGTAATAGTTTGTTTTGGTTAGTTGAAAAACAGACAATGTATTTTGTCCATCTTTTGTTAAAGTCCTTATATCATTTGGAATATAGTATGTACACCCATCCACAAAAGCAGCACATATAAGCATAAATAAATAAATTCATAAAAAGCATAAATAAAAGCCCATATACTGTGATGCAAGCCAGTGTATTGTCATTAGCGTATTGCAGATATATTGGTATCGGTGTGTATGTCTGCTGATAACTAAGAAGAAATATTTTATGTTATAATATTTGCTATCAGCTGACAAATCAATATCAGCATCAGCCTCAAAAATTCCATTATTGGTCAGTATACACACACACACACTCATACACAGGAAACACACACACTAGCTGCACCTTGCACCCAATGGATTTCGCAGTATATATTTCATAATTGGCCCTTTGGTATGCTTTTCCACAATAGTGACCTCTTGTGTGTTCTCCGTTTCCCAGCTGCGTCCTACACCGACAGCTCCGATGATGAGACCTCCCCCCGGGACAAAGCCCAGGTCAACACCCACGGCAGCAGTGACTTCTGTGTGAAGAACATCAAGCAGGCCGAATTTGGCCGCCGTGAAATTGAAATTGCCGAACAAGGTATTCTAGTGTTTGCTCCCTTATTGAATCAGTTTTTGTGAGAGAGGCACCCATGGACATTAATTTGAAAAGTTGGTTTTGCAGTTTTCTAATATTATTTTATTGTGATACAGTCGGATAAGAGATTTGATATATATATATGTGTATACAAAGAGCGCTTTGTGCTACCTGTTGTGACTTTGTTCCCAGATATGTATCACATAGCATCTGGTTTGCTGCTTCGACACTATTCGATAAAGGTCCTCTCCTCCTGATTTCGAAATAGTTTATGACCCAAGGCTAGGGCAGTGTCAGTGTTATTCTGGAAACATGATCGGAGTTCTTTCTCTCAGTTCTGTACATCAATGGTTTCTTTTGCTACATCCTTTCCCATCTCAGGCATTATCCTTCCTTTCTCTTCTGTCCCGCTGGCTGTTTACACTGTCCATGTGAGTGATAAGTAGGTGTGAGTGCTTGTCAAGTGTTCTTCAGGCCTAAGGCCTGGGCAGCAACATCTGTTGCTGACATTGTTGTTTAATCGGTCTCCATTTTGCAGCCATTTACTGCACATCTACCTTGTAGAAAGGGCTCATTTTTGTGTTCAAAATGGTTCGCCACTCTTCTCTCTCTCCCAAAACAAAACCTGACCTTTAGGTCCTTTCAGCTTTCACTAACTTGTGTGCAATCTCTTCTTCCGCAGACATGTCTGCCCTGATCTCCTTGAGGAAGAGAGCCCAGGGGGAGAAGCCACTGGCTGGGGCGAAGATAGTAGGCTGTACCCATATCACTGCTCAGACAGCAGTACGTCCTCTCTCATCGTGTTCACTGTTCTGTCCTTCTCTTCTTTACCTCTTTTACCTGTTCATGTATGTGTATATTTTATAATTCCCCCTTAGGTCCTGATTGAGACTCTGGTAGCCCTTGGGGCCCAGTGTCGCTGGACTGCCTGCAACATCTACTCCACTCAGAATGAAGTGGCCGCTGCTCTTGCTGAAACGGGTAAGATCCTCTCCTTTCTAAAGCCAGCATTACATGTAAAACGTTTTCATGCAACTTAGTTGCTCACTGTTATTAAGTTTTGTCGTGGTCTGTGGATTAACATTATATTTAAAACTTAATTAATTAAAAACCCCTGTATATTAAGTTGACTTGGCGGTGGATTTTAACTTGTATTGTCTTCAATATTAATACCATGATGGAGGTTTCCATTAGCGGAAAATAAGGTCTATACATTAACTGTAATGTGTTTCTACAATACATCAAAAATGTTTTGATTTTGTTTGCAATATCTTGTGTTAAGATCAAGTTGCATCGACCCTAATGCAGTCAATCTGTGCATGTGCTTTCACTGTGTAATGCTGGTAATGGACGTGTGGCTCATGCAGCTGGCCAGTCCTCTTCTCCTCTGCGGTCTGTCTTTGCCATTAGGTGAGTGTGTGTGTGTTTTGTTTCCTTCAGGGGTACCTGTGTTTGCATGGAAGGGTGAGTCAGAGGATGACTTCTGGTGGTGCATCGATCGCTGTGTCAACACGGAGGGCTGGCAGGCCAATATGGTATCAACCTGACAATCCTGTGATGAATCTTAGCCTGTTCCTTTTTACCTGTTCTATCCACGGGCTCTACTGTGCTATCATAGATTGTGGAGGCTATCTTTAATGCCGTTAACTCTGCTGTGTATTTTTCTTAGATCCTGGACGATGGCGGAGACTTAACCCACTGGGTGTACAAGAAGTATCCCAGCGTCTTTAAGAAGGTCCGGGGCATCGTGGAGGAGAGTGTCACTGGAGTGCACAGGTGAGGCGGCGCTTTGATTTCAGAAGTGGGAATCGAAGGAAAAATATTTTTATGGTCACCATTTGGGTAAAAGGGACTGTATTTGATGTTGATGAATAAAATGTGGATGGCGGCCAAAGCTATGACTTTTGGCAGTGATGGCCAAGAATATAAGAATAAAAAAACCCTGGTTGAAAAAAGGATTTCTGTTTTATGAACCAAGAAATGACAACATTGATTTGTCTGTGGCACCGCTTTTGACAGCCCATAATGGACTATGAATAATATAGACTGTGGCAGAGTTATTAGTATTGATCAAATCCTGGGTATTTTATGGTCATTTTGTGATGCGGGATAGTAAAATCTTGCCCACTGTCCCATTAACACTGACATAACTTAAACTGAATTAATGGTAGGACACAAAACAATGTAAACACTTCATAAATAGGGATGTAAGATTTAGAGGTGGATGATGTTTGGTTGCCATGCCATTTAGCTGTATTTGTCAACCCCTTACACAATGTATATATCTCATTTACTGAGAGTTTCAGCATGTGACTGCTGTTCTAATTCTATCAATGCAGTTTGTGTTTTGCAAATGTTTTTTTCATGTCATTTCATTCAGCACAAACTGCTTCAAAAGCAGTTATATAAGTCGTAGTAGTATCTACACACAATGACACTGTAGATTGAAAAGGTCACTGGCCTTGACTGGAGCCTATCTGAGAAACATGGCAGAGCTTTACTGCAGGTCACAGCAGCTGTGCATGTACAACTCTCAATAGAATCAATCAGCCAGACGCTCCGGAAAGTATAAGGTCGCACAGGACTGCAGCTCAGTTTGTGCGTGGATGTGTGCATGTGTGTTGTGTGTCTGCCTGAACATGTCTCCCTATGTGTCCTTTCAGATTGTACCAGTTGTCAAAGGCTGGCAAGCTGTGCGTCCCTGCCATGAATGTGAACGACTCAGTCACCAAGCAGAAATTTGACAACCTTTACTGCTGCCGTGAATCCATCCTGGATGGGTGAGGAGAATAAATAATCCTCAAAGCTAGCCATTGTTTGCAAACACGAAAAACAGCAGATTATTTTTTTTTCATAGTGTAAAGAGTTTCTGTATTGGAGTCGTGCAGATGGATAAGAGTGTGTGTCATTTTGCTTGTCTCTGCCAGCTTGAAGAGGACCACAGATATAATGTTTGGAGGCAAACAAGTTGTCGTGTGTGGTTATGGAGAGGTGAAAATCTTGCTTTTCATGGAATGACTCAATTTTCACAGGTGCAGCAGACCTGTTTACATGTGTTGTACATTACATACTATCGCACTGTACTGTGGCGCGTAGGTGGGGAAAGGCTGCTGCACTGCTCTGAAGGCCCTCGGAGCCATTGTGTGCATCACAGAGATTGACCCCATCTGTGCCCTGCAGGCATGGTGAGTCACTAACAATAACTATTCAATACTGCGCCATCCATAAACATGCTCCCCTAGTTGTCTCTATGTTGTGCATCAGATTAGCAGTGATTCCAAAGAGACAATGTATTATCACTATTAGTTTGGAGTTGTTTCCACCGTGTCTGTGCTGCTTAAATGATTGAAAATATCTCTGTGTATATCGACGCAGCATGGACGGCTTCCGAGTGGTCAAGCTGAGTGAGGTCATCCGGCAGATGGACGTGGTGATAACTTGCACTGGTACTGCGCCCCATGCAGTGACATATATTATTTCTGCTTTGATAATCACAGTGTTTCCAGTGAACAAATGCGCACCTCATTGAAATATCTCAGTTTATGTCTCTGGGTCAAAAACAGACTCTTCGTCTGAATGCTAAAATGCTTTCTAGTCAGATGACAGTAATCACAATCTCAATTTACATGTAGTTGTAAATCCATTCCTACAACAGACAAATGTTTCTATTTCATTGTCACCCTCTGCAGTGCTTGTGCTCTCAGAGAGACTTTGTTTACACATCAGATTTCTGTTCTTTTTTTCTTTATAGGCAACAAGAATGTTGTTACCAGAGAACAACTCGACCGGATGAAGAATGGCTGCATCGTCTGCAATATGGGACATTCCAATACTGAGATCGATGTGGTAATGTGTCTGTGTAATTGTATGAGTGTAAATATTTGTGCCTGGGAATTTCGATTTGCATTTCTAACTATGACAACACACAGGCGGCATGTGCAGTGTGAGCTTCAGTGCAACGAAATTAAAACACGTCGCACAACTTTTCTCCAGTGCATGTTTTACTCGCCTCACCAAACATTTTTTGGCTTTCTTCCCTTCATCAGGGCGGTGTCTGAGGCTGTTTCCAGTTTCCTTATAAATAGTATTCATCAGCCATATGATCTATAGATGACCATCAATACAAAGTAGACAGAACATCTCTATCATCCTTGAATTACAAAAGACTATATTTACACTTAATGGATACAAAAATTTATTTCTGTATTCCTTCAACCAAATTTTTTTTTTCAGAACACCGTATCTTAAATTTTCTTCCACCTCTTAATATTTAGTGAAGTCAATCTGTCGTTGTAAAACTCTTATTTACTTTTTAAATCTTCTATAAAATCCTGTTAAGAACAAATATAATCCAATAGACTCCAGGTTTAAAGTGCCATATTTAGAAATCCACAATGTCTCACTCTTAAAGAGCAACTTCTCTACTTAATCCATCCATTGTACTTTTATGTTTTGCTTTCCTTAGTTTGATTTCTCTTGAAGTCTTTCCTACTTGCGCTTTTCTACATGGAAATGTTAACTAGTCAGTGACACCCTTTGCGTTGCACGAAGTCCTCTCCCCTTCATTCTTGTACCTGTATTATATTCCTGTTTGTCATGCAGTTGTAGGACTGACCTGTCTTTTATGACCTCAGGCGAGTCTGCGCAGCCCTGAGTTGACCTGGGAGAGGGTGCGCTCTCAGGTGGACCACATCATCTGGCCCGATGGAAAGAGGGTTGTTCTGCTTGCAGAGGTAACGCCCCTTCTCTACACTCTAAGCCGTGGGCCTTAAGATTATTTTTATCGCTCTTAATGGCTTTTAAGCACCACATTTACACTTACATAAAACTCTTAGCCTGTAAGGTCAGACTACATCTTGCATTTACTCTGGGCTAAGAAGCATTTCTATTGTGAAATACTGTGGTGTCACAATATTAATATGATAATTGTGTCATCTAGTATTCAAGGTAAAATCCTGATAATAGAATCCCCATCAATTTAACCTGAGGTAACATTCAATAAAAAAACAGGCCTGCAGGTGCCTCACTGTAAGTCAGCCAACAGTAACTGTGTGCTCTGTGGTTCAGACAGCAGCTGCATACTTGTGTCACAGTAAAACTTAGAACTGCTGTTGCTTCACTTTGCCTTAGTGTCTGTTCGGTATCACTTCCTACAGTGCAGTTCATACCTGTACATTTATGTTTTCAGGGCCGCCTCTTAAATCTGAGCTGCTCCACAGTACCTACGTTTGTGTTGTCCATCACAGCTACAACTCAGGTTAGTAGTCTGGCCCTCTCTGCGGAGCCATTCGCTTGGACTTGGACTTGGACTTTTTGGGGCAGCTGAAGGACCATTTCCCCTTTAATTACACCACCCTGCTGTTATGTAGTAACATGTAGTTTCCTGGCATTCCTTGTGAGTCTTATAACCATTGTGTGGTCTGGGTTGTCTGTAGGCCCTGGCCCTGATTGAGTTGTTCAATGCTCCAGAGGGGCGTTACAAACAGGATGTGTATCTCCTGCCCAAGAAGATGGGTAAGAAAGAGTACACACAAGTTTACAAACTTAAATAATATTGCATAACAATTATCATATACATTAGTTTAAAAAGCATGTTGTAGCCAGTTTCTAATGCGTACTTTGTGTTACTCATTGTTGCCACCTTGTGACTTGACCTAAAGATTACACCATCCAGTGAAATGATGCACACTCGAACAAACATGTCTCCAGACAGTGTAGATTCCAATCTGTCTTTCCTTCCAGATGAGTATGTGGCCAGTTTGCACCTACCAAACTTTGATGCTCACCTGACGGAGCTTTCTGACGAGCAGGCCAAGTACATGGGCCTCAACAAGAATGGCCCCTTCAAACCTAATTATTACAGGTAGGTTTCACCCCCCCCACCCCCGTGTATTTCTTCCACTATCTTTGAATGCCTATTATTTCCTATATTTTTACCATGATGTGTAAAATACCATTCTAATTAACACTGTCATTTGTTCACAGGTATTAATTAAAATGTCTGATGATGTGGTCCTCAACACACAGTTGCCCTGGGATACAACAGAGATATCTATTTTATTTTCTAAATTGCTACAAAATTGAGGAATTATTTTACTTATGCTGAATGTAACTTATTAATAGCACTTCCGACATGGTGTTCATTAGGAAAAATAAGAGTAAGACTTGTAGGAAACATACAATGTATAACCAACTAACATTTTACATGTCTTGTCACGTGTTGAAAAAGAAACAGCCTGCTTGCATGCTTTTATGTGTATGTACTTATATTTAGTTGCTAATGCTTCTGTTACTAGATCACAAAGTTGTTGATTTGTTTGTTTACCCTATTTACGCACAGTGCCAAAAGATGGCTATGAGAATGGAAAATATTTTTTTTTGTCTGTCAAAGACATTGAGATTTTATTAGTACATTCCATGAGCCAGGGTTTGGGCGGAGCCAAAATAAACTCTGTATTACAATGTACATTATTTTAGAAATGTTTGTTTTACATGCTTTAAATAATCTCATTGAATGGTATCTGCATACATGCCCTAAAAGGTAACATCCAGTCATCCCTTTTAGTACAACAAAGTACAGTGATGAAATACAGCTTGTTTTATAAACTATATGACGCAATGTTGTTTCTTTTAAGAATGTATAATAACCTGTGAAAGGCTGAGTGCATTTTGAATCCCTGACTCTTGGTGTTGGCATTCAACACTCACCCTAAAATGATCTTAAAACACCCGGGGCTTCTCCTGAACAAATGCAAACCCAAGTTGAATGCGCTAACAACAGATTAAGAAGTTATGTTATGTTAAAGTATGCATTCCTAAAAAGGAGGTATTGAAAAAGGTTGAGGAGAAGGAGACGGTTAAATCACTACGACCACTTCCCTCATTTAATACTAAGTTTCCATTAGCTCACTCAAATTCCAGCTGAAATCTGTCACACTGAAGAGCATTAAAGTGTTTTGACTGGATAATACCTTGAAGGCCATGTTATGAATGTGCCTTTTAAATAATTTACAACACGTAAATATCAGCACTGACCTTAATTAAATGAACATTCCTCTTTTGTAAAACCACATCTATTAGTGGTGCATTTAATGTCTTCCTTCCACTGCTTCTGGTATTAATTGTAACTAATGTATGAGCTATATGTTGAGAAAAATATATTGGACTTTATGTTTGCCATATGATTGTCGTTGTCTTAATTTGATCCAACGGGGTCACCTAAAGTAATATTTCATGTGATCAAAATGCCCAAGTGTATACTATGTATGTAAAAGAATTCAATAAATCAGCAATAAAGCAAGTTCTTTTAACAGAGAAAAGTAACTTTAAACAAGTTGTTGTTGTTGTTGTTGTGTTTAGACAAACAAAACCAGAGAATAAAAGAGAGAGGCCTCTGTAGGTCAGTGGTTGAGTAATTACAATAAACGTTTTCCATTATTTTGGGGATAAAGCTTGCATTCATGGCTGCTAACACTTCCACATACCTCCCTCAATGTGCCTTACTGCTACATTCACTACATTGTGTTCCCTCGCAGTGAGCCCTGCTGGACGAGCGTCAAACTGCTGTCCCTCTCTGGAATATTCACCGGGGCTCTCGCGCACCAGGCCAGCTGCATTAGTTGCTAATATTAACAGTTGAGTCACTGAGCTTGGAGGAGGGGTGGGGGTGGGGTGGGGGGCTGGGATCATTCTGGAATCCTGGTTCTAGCTATTTAAGCAATGGGCCTGAGTAAGTCCAGACATTAGTTCAAGAAGAACCACACAGAGGCAAAAGCTGACACAAAGGACGCTACTCAAGGAGACTGCTAAGATCCTTCAACATCTTTGAGCAACAGAGAGATTATTACTGAAAGTAAGTAGCAAATGATTTTCAGATTGCGGTTAAAACAATTTGAATGGAAACATTAGTCCAGACTTATATTATGACATATCTGCGATGGTGTTGTCTGCATCCTCGGGAATTATTTTAATCAACTTGTTCTCTAAAAGATTACATTAAAATGTACCAGTACTAATGCATCAATTCTGCTTCATATTATGTCTTTATTAATGGTGGTATGAAGTTAATTTCACAGTGCATTAGAGAAACAATTGGATTTGAGTGTCTAATTACAGAAAGAGTGTAACAGTTACTTAAAGTTTGTGGTTTGGGGCATTTTCAAAATAAAACGGTCTCTTATTAATGGAATACATAAATCAAAATAAATATTTGTTATACTTATATTTTCCTAGTAGAGCAATTTAGATTAAACTTGTGCCATGAAATAGACTCAGCAGTGAGTAACTAATAATAATGATGTGTTCCCTTCCCTTTAACTGCACCTCTCACATATGTCTGATACTTAGCACATGCACTACAGACATTTTATCAGTATTACTGACAACTATAATCTAGTAATTTTGAATGATTTCTGTTGCAGTGTTCAGGGCTTTCGTGTGCAGCATTAGAAAATTAAAAAGTGACATTCCCCTATTTTTTCTAGGAACTCTAAAGTACCAAGCAAGATGTCCTCAGCTAAGGGAATATCAATTGGCATTGACCTGGGCACCACCTATTCTTGTGTTGGGGTTTTCCAGCATGGCAAAGTGGAGATCATTGCCAATGACCAGGGCAACAGGACCACTCCCAGCTACGTGGCCTTTACTGACACAGAGAGGCTCATTGGAGATGCTGCCAAGAACCAGGTTGCTATGAACCCCACCAACACAATCTTTGACGCCAAACGGCTCATCGGGAGAAAGTTTAACGACGCTGTTGTCCAGTCAGATATGAAACTCTGGCCTTTCAAGGTGATCAATGACAACGGAAAGCCCAAAGTCCAGGTGGAGTATAAAGGGGAGACCAAGGCCTTCTACCCAGAGGAAATCTCCTCCATGGTCTTGGTTAAAATGAAGGAGGTCGCTGAGGCCTTTCTGGGGCAGAGAGTGTCAAATGCAGTCATCACAGTTCCAGCTTATTTCAACGACTCTCAGAGGCAAGCCACCAAGGATGCCGGGGTGATCTCTGGACTGAATGTTCTGAGGATCATCAATGAGCCCACAGCAGCAGCCATAGCCTACGGCCTGGACAAAGGTAAAAGAGGAGAGCGCAATGTGCTCATCTTTGATCTTGGTGGAGGCACCTTTGACGTGTCCATCCTGACCATTGAGGATGGCATTTTTGAGGTGAAATCCACCGCAGGAGACACACACCTTGGCGGGGAGGACTTTGACAACCGGATGGTCAACCACTTTGTAGAAGAATTTAAAAGAAAACACAAGAAGGACATCAGCCAAAATAAGAGAGCAGTGAGGAGACTGCGTACAGCTTGTGAAAGAGCGAAGAGGACCCTGTCCTCCAGCACCCAGGCTAGCATCGAGATCGACTCTCTGTTTGAGGGCATCGACTTCTACACCTCCATCACAAGGGCACGTTTTGAGGAGCTGAACTCCGAGCTCTTCAGAGGAACACTGGAACCAGTTGAGAAGGCCCTGCAAGACGCCAAGCTGGATAAGTCCAAGATCCATGAAATCGTCCTGGTTGGTGGCTCCACAAGAATTCCCAAAATCCAGAAGCTCTTGCAGGACTTTTTTAATGGCAGAGAACTGAACAAGAGCATCAACCCAGATGAAGCTGTGGCCTACGGTGCAGCAGTTCAGGCTGCTATCCTCATGGGTGACACTTCAGAAAATGTACAAGATCTGCTACTGCTGGACGTGGCTCCCCTGTCTCTGGGCATTGAGACTGCAGGTGGCGTTATGACGCCTCTAATCAAACGAAACACCACCATCCCCAACAAGCAGACCCAGATCTTCTCCACATATTCGGATAACCAACCAGGTGTGCTGATTCAGGTGTATGAGGGTGAGAGAGCCATGACCAAGGACAACAACCTGCTGGGCAAGTTTGAGCTCACAGGTATCCCTCCTGCCCCCCGAGGTGTTCCACAGGTGGAGGTCACTTTCGACATCGATGCCAATGGCATTCTGAATGTGTCTGCCATAGACAAAAGCACAGGCAAAGAAAACAAAATCACCATCACCAATGACAAGGGCCGCCTTAGCAAAGAGGAGATAGAGCGGATGGTGCAGGACTCTGAAAAGTACAAGGCTGAGGACGACATGCAGAGGGAGAAGATTGCGGCAAAGAACTCACTTGAGTCGTACGCCTACCACATGAAGAGCAGTGTCGAGGATGAGAACATGAAAGGAAAGATAAGTGAGGAGGATAAAAAGATGGTCATTGACAAGTGCAACCAGACGATCTCCTGGCTGGAGAACAACCAGCTGGCAGAGAAAGATGAGTATGAGCATCAGCAGAACGAACTAGAGAAGGTGTGCAAGCCGATAGTGACCAAGTTGTACCAGGGAGCAGCACCATCAGGAAGCTGCGGCAGCCAGGCAGGAGGCAGCTCTAAAGGCCCCACTATTGAGGAAGTGGACTAAAACCATGGACGTCAACTTTTTGGTTACAGAAATACTGTGGCCGTATCACTGTTGTTTGGTGACAAAAATAAATAAATAATATTAATACTTCAAAATATTAAACTCTTTCATTTATTCTGGTAATGCACACTGATAAATGTACATAAGATAAAATCAATGTTCACTCCAACACAACAGTATATTTCAGAGCATATGTTGACCTACTGTGAGGCTTAGTCAACCTGAAACTTTCAGTTTATCTGAGTAGAATTGTTTGTGACTTAAAATATGGGCTGGTCTTTTTTTCTATTTAAAAAGCAAGCATCAGTGTCTGTTTATTTTTGAAGCTCTACTAATAAGGCCACCATTTAATTTATCTTCACTTCTCACAAGGAGACCTGGTACTTATCAAGCTCACTCTGCAGACTGATTTCAGTTCCAAATATAAATTCTGAGCATGGGAAGTTTTACTCCAGCTTCCAGGAATTATTGACAACAAATTTTGATGCCTGTTACTCTTGTGACTCTGGGCAGATTATCAAATAATTTTGTTATGGACGCTTGATACTGATCCTGGGAACCTATATTTCTACCCGCGTGTTTCATGAATCTGGTAAATTTCTGTGATGTGAGCTTTCTTTTTCTTGTTTTGGAATAATGTATCATTTAACAATGTGCTTATTATTGAAGACAGATTTTTAATTAATAAATTCTTACAAGCTTCCTGTCTGAAATTCTGTCCTTAGTGGGAATAAACAGGTATGGAGAAATAATTGGTTGATAAATAACAAATAATTTAGCCTCTAATTTGCAGATCCTTTCTTCTTTACCTCATATACTCACTACATTTCAGAGGGAAATATTTGACTGCTCCATTACATTTGTTAACTGCAGTTTCTAGGCTACTTGCTTTGCAATCTGAAGGCCTTGCACACCCACACAGATTAGACCTCTTGTCTGGTGTAAATTGGGTGGAGCTATGATGGGAATTATGTGATGTCAAGAGCAGTTGGTGAGGTTCTTTTTACACTGTGGTATTACTTAAAATACCACAGAGTACAGTTTTGAAACAACTGAACACTCATTTCACCGCTGATAATCACTAAGTGATCATTCTTTAATCCTTAATGGCTCTTTGAAGAGGCATGCTGAACACATTGTTCTCCGAATGATCCACTAGGTGGCAATCTTCGGTTGTGTTGGCAACGCATGAGCTTTCTCTCTTACACACTGGAGGCCTCAAAGCTACCTGTTGGACCACACTGTGTAGATGCTTAATAACCCTGGGCTACCCCTGGAAATGATCTTTTGGCATACTGAGACAACTGCTGAAAGCCTAGGCTAACAGTAACGCTAATAGAAAGAGTGATGAAAAAGGTCTAATTTAAAAGAGGTTAGTCTGTGTGGTTGCATGTTGTGCAGAGAAACATCAGCAAATGTTCAGGATGTACGTTGCATCTGTGCACTTCTTCTATATAGCAGTAGTACTCCATCAGTCAGTGTGTGCAAGTACAGTGTGTCCCTTACGTTTTCACACGCATGCATGTGCATTTCATGAACATTTATCAATAGCAAAAGATACACTGCAATAAACAATTCACATATTGTGCTCCGTGCTGTTTGCTATTGGTCTTCTATGACTGTATATTATTGTTATTTACAAATGTTGGTACCACATTGCAGGCAAGCATGTTCCCCTGATGACCCAGACCTGAATATGTAAAATATTACAGCCTACAAAAAAACAAAAAAATTAATTGAGGGTTGATGAAACAGCTGAGATGTTGCCATCATCACTGTCTCACACACACACACCCACACTCTGTATTCTCTCGGTCTAATTAGAGGGAGTGGTTCAATAATGCGCCAACCTCCGCCAGCAGCCAAAGAGTTAAACTGTCGAGCCTGTTGTTGAACGCACCGTCCAACCGGGCTGTGTCGCTAAGGGAAGATTGGCGACTTGTGGAGAAGCAACAGATCCCCAGCTGGAAAGCAACCTCACATCTGGCACGCGAACTGAGCGTTTTCGGCAGGAAGAACCGTGTATGTGTGTGTGTGTGTGTGTGTGGGGGGGGGGATATCTCCTTCTAGTGCAACGAATAACCGCGCGACTGGATCGTCCTCAGACTTCCTCGTCTTGTGCGCAGAAGAGAAAAAGTTGTCAGGAATAGTTGTGGATTTTGTCGATGCAGAATTTGGATAAGATTTGTCAACAACAGAAAAAATGGCGAGGGGTGACATTACTTCAGGTTAATTGGTCCATCCCAGTGGCTCGTTTTATTGTGCGTAATTAGCCGATATATAGATTTTTAATCATTGGCAACAACCGTATGTTCATGGAACATCTGGAAGCATCAATTTAAGCCACTGCGCAGTCTATTCGAGGAAAAACATTTAAAAAACACATGAAGTGAGCCGGGCCAGCTGCGTTTTGTTGCGACACCAGACGGAGTTTTGTAACAGGTGGTTTTTATCACTTTGGCGCTGTCTGGACTTTTAGGCTATTCTTTTTTTTGTGTGTGGATACATGAGACACAGGGACCATTATAAGAACTGGGGTCTGAAATAAGGGCGCACTTTGCGTTCATTTTCGGATTTTTGTGCGACCCCCCCCGCTTCTAAATGATAAGCTCGGTGTGCGTTTCGTCTTACCGGGGGCGCAAGTCAGGCAACAAGCCTCCGTCTAAATCATGTCTGAAGGAGGAGATGGCGAGAGGGGAAGACTCGGACAAGATCACCATCAACGTAGGCGGCACTCGACACGAAACCTACAAGAGCACCCTCAGGACCCTGCCGGGGACCCGCCTGGCTTGGCTGGCAGACCCGGACCCGCAAGTCAGCTCCGACTCGGAGGCTGCGACCCCGAGTGTCACCGAGTTCTTCTTCGACCGCCACCCGGGCATCTTCGCCTACGTGCTGAACTACTACCGAACCGGCAAGCTGCACTGCCCGGCCGACGTCTGCGGACCGCTCTTCGAGGAGGAGCTGGCGTTTTGGGGGATCGACGAGACGGACGTGGAGCCGTGCTGCTGGATGACCTACCGGCAGCACCGCGACGCGGAGGAGGCCCTGGATATATTTGAGCCGCCCGACCGGGAGGACACCGACGACGAGAGAGAGATGCCGAGGCGGTTCGGCATCGAAGACTGTCCCGACAGGTCGAGGGGCTGCTGCGAAGTTTGGCAGCCGAAGGTCTGGGCCTTGTTCGACGACCCGTACTCGTCCAGAGCAGCCAGGGTGAGTTCGCACGGTGTTTTCTTTGGCGGGCACGTGACCATAAAAATACCCAATAAAGCCTGCAAGTGATTTTCCATATAGGAGAAAAAGAGGCGCACGTGTCCTAATCAACAGGTGTCGAGGTTAAGCCAATCAGGCTGCAACACTTACTGCCTACAACGTCAAGTCTGAGTCTGCGAGAACTATGAGTTTGTATGTACACTTTTCAGTATGAGGCTTTTATTATTTACACCGCACAATTAAGATGACTTTGTACCATATTCAGTTTTCCTAATTTCACCAGGGTAATTCACTCAATATCAGTGCTTACTGAGTCCCCCTGGGTACGTTAGATCAACAAAGGACACAATAAAACAATAAAAACATATGAAATAATAGCAACGATCTGCATAGTCGGCCAGTCAAGTGGACTGGTGTCCAAATTTCACTTTACTCCTGAGGGGCCTGAACTGTTACTGTTTTGTCTTGATTAGTAGTAAAATCTACCAACTCAATATGATCATGTCAGTGTAGAAAAGGTTTTCAGTGTTGGGGGTAATGATCATTTTCGTGCGTTTCACATTAACATCTGCAGTTTTTCACCAACATCCGTGTGACTGTTAAATTCAAGTTTTCGCTGGATTTCTTGAAACAATTCAGGGACGTTTATTGGTGGTTTGAGTTAAGTCTTCATGACATTCTTTGTATGTTTTTTTATTTTTATTTTTTTTCTTCCCAAAAATGTTTCATTTACTGTATTTCCAGCAACAGAAGCACCCACACATCAACTACTGATTGAATCTGAACATCCCAAAAAGATAAGCACAGTGAACATCCTCTTACATCACTTTGACTTGCTTTTTATCAGTAATTTAAAGGAACATTATACAAACACCAAACATACTGCTGTGTGATACTTTGCGCTCATTTGTTTGAGATGGCTGATACCCAGTGGTTCTCCGTTTGTGAATGTAACACAGAGCCAGTAAAAACACAAATGACAACTGAAACCGAAAATTTTGAAAATGATACTATAATAGCCAAACTGTGCTCTGACGGGTGGGTTCTATGGAGAGAATTTTGTTTCTTTTTAAAGCAGTCCAAAAAATGGTTTGAGAGAGAAACTTTCCACACTTTTGCTAGCAAACCCTAAAGTTTTGCTTACGAATCTAAACGGCCAAATCACTTGTTAATAACATGTATGCTTTGCTCTGCACGATCACAACTCAATATATCTATATCTAACTATATAAATCTATCTATATATATAAAAATATCAATGACCTATTCATACTTGTAGTACCAGTGCTATTAAGAAATGTTATCTATCATAAAGGACTTGAGTTAAGGTGCATAACAAATGTTATTACGTGATTTGGGTCATACACTCGCTGAATACTACAGGACAATAATGCAAAACAAGTGATATTTTGTGCAGAATAATAGCAGCGTACATGACAGCATGTTGCCAAGCTGTCACTCCGATCAAAACTGGCCAATAGAAACGTCTTTCAGCGTAGGTCCCGCCCACGGAATAAAGCGGAACCGGAAGTATAACTTTTAGATTCGCAAGCAGAATTTTAGGGTTTGAAAGAAAAACTTTAGGGTTTGAAAGCAAAAGTGTGGAAAGTTTCTCTCTCAAACCACTTTTTTGACTGCTTTAAAAAGAAACAAAATTCTCTCCATACTTACACGGCAGAAAATTGCTTTGACCAAGGTATAATGGCACTCCTGCTTTTGTGTGACCTTTCACTGTTAGTAAAACTACTCTTTTCACTGCAGCATTGAGAACGTACCCTTAAGTTTGAACACTCAGTGCTGCTGTCAGTCTCAGTTTTGAAATAGGCTTTATGGCGTTACATATTCTGTACACCATGCTAGTTTGAATTGGCTTAGTGCACGTAAGGTCAAATATAATGTGTACAGATTATAATAAAAGTGCTGTAGTATATGCTCTGTGAAACAATAGCTTGGGGAGGAGTATGTGTGTCGGGGCAGGGCTGGCCGTGTGTGCATGCATGCGTGCGTGCGTGCGTGCATGCACCTCCACACTGACTGCTGCAGTGTATTGGTTCTCCTCAATCCGTGTCAGCAGGGCTGTGTGACTGAACGGCACTGGATTACGTACACTGGGGCCAATGGGTCAGTGGATAAGAAGTCTTCTCTGTTACCACAAATCCACAGATTAAACGCAGCGACGAGAGCTAGCACTGCCCCGGGGGCAAATGGGTCTGAAAACACAACTCTCGGAGAGCTTTGGCATAACCCTCCTGTCACTGTTGAGCCACGAGGCATTGTATGACTTCTCTTTAAGTCCTGCTGCATGAGCCTGGTCGATAAATACATCTGGGTCATCCAGGGGTTACGGGTAGTGTCGCTGACATGATATCTTAATTGGAAAGTTAATCCTGTGCTGGGACAGCTGACTCTAAGTTAAAACAGTCTGTCGTGCAGAGAGAAGTCAACAAAGCACTAAAGACGGCCTGTGAACATACACGGTGGTGTTTGTATCTTCCATCTTTGCTAAGCAGAAGTGCCTACAACGCCCCCGGCAACTAACTGCATACATTAGCTTTGTGTGGCACTGTTTTACATCACTGCCTGCCTTCTCCTGATGCTGTTTAAGTGCTTTAAACAGACGCTGCGCCTACACAGACAGATCAGACGATATTTACAGTAACATCATGTTGATATGTGTTTCAGATGCGGATTGGCGTTTACCAGCGATGATTAGTGTGTAGCGCTCTGCTGTGCCTGCATGCATGTTTACATACATCTCGTTAGGCTTATGAGTATGAGGAAGAGCAGGGGGGTAGGGGAGGGAAAGGTGCTGTAGGTCTGTATGGGATAGTGGCAGGATGGCTGTTGGTGACAAGCTCATGCAGCGTCTCGTCTGCTCCAGTGATCCTAGGGAATCTGGGTCATTTCCAGCCTGTTCACATGTAACTATTCCCCACTCCTTCCCTCCCTCTGCCCAGGGCAAGCTACGACCCAGCTACATGCTAATGATGACGCAAAGTAAGTCTCTTATCGTAAATTGGGAGGAAACTGCTGCAGCAGGGAGCACCATGCTTTATGCTGCTGTTTGCCACTGAGCTGCCACCCACCTTCAGAGACCAACGTGTATCAGGCTTTTTCTCTTTGGCAATAATCTTCTCTTAACTGTTCAGTGCGGTGAAGGCTCTGTATCAGTTGGCATAACAGCAGCTGCTCCTCATTGTACTAGTTACTGTCGGTAAAATTACCTACGTTTACATGATGGTGAACAGGGATCAAATGTTGTTTTACTTTCATTTAAAGCTGATTAATATATTGGCTGTAGTTCATTCTTGACTTTTGAAACAGCCGTTGACACTCGCACTTACTTAACTTCTATGTATTAGCTGTTCTAGAGCTTTCAGTCATATCACATGCTCTTCAACAATAGGTGGAGTTTGCCAGTTATTGAATTGAAGATTAAAATGTTTCTAAACATTGTAAAGAGTTTTTTTTCTCCATATTTTCCCTTTTAAATCATTTAAATTAAAAAACAACTCCTTTCTAGCATCTGCAGTAAATAGCACTTGACAATATAGACCTAAATGCAATTCAGTGCAAAAACCCATCAACAAAGACTGTATTCTTCTGAATGTTATAATGGTCTGATTTTTGTTTTGAGAAATTACATTTGTAGTCTAGTTTTTAGGTCACAGTTTGAGTTGTGCTGGGTTATTTTGTCCACCCTCTGTACCTCACCACTGGTGTTGAATCTTGTTCACTTGATGTCCAGACTTCGGGGGAATATGGATGGAGATGTGGTAACAATTAGCCTGCATGTACACCCAAATAAAAGAGACATTCTTAATTAAAATACGTTAAAAAGCAGAGATAACAGCCATTTAAAAATCAACAGGTCTAACATACAAAGCATTAAAACTTGTGGCGTGGCTGCAGTGGGATCCATGAAACAAATGGACAAAAGAGAAAAAAATAGACGTGTTTGAATGAGATCACTGTGTTGCTGTGCTGAATGTGCGGAGATATTGGTGTCAGGAGGCCTACTATCTCCTGACACAGTGACATAGGCCTGGACTCACTGGGATACAGTATACCACTTCGACTGAGTCTGACTATATTATATATTTATATAATTTCATATGCAAGGTAGAATGATAGGGCCATTAAATAAAGAAGAATTATGAGGAAGATTACAGCCAAGTATGCGAGCAATTAAAAAAATAAGTAAATAAAAAAGGGCCTATTTGCGATTATTATGTGTTGAACATAGCCACTTGTTTATTAGCGGAGTGATACTAAAACACCAATTCATTATAAGAAACAAATGGTGTCCAGACCACTTTTTTCCCTCCTCCCATAAATGTTTTAACAGTGCCAATAAACTAGACGTGTTGCTTACAGAGCATTGTCTACAATTGTTATTTCCAGCCCTCCGTTTAAGAGATCCAAGACTCGCCTATTTTTTATTGATGCACGCTTCCTAGAATAAGAATTGCAGTCCTTGTAATTTTGGGTTGGGACGGGCAGCCTGCAGAAATGAAATATTTACAGGAAGCTGAATATTTCAGGCCAGCACCTTGTAAGTCGCCCTCACAATTTACTTCCACTGCTGCAACCGATGGAGGTCTTATGCTTTATTTAGAAATATTTACCGGTTGGTGTAGTTATATGGGTGACCCTTTTAGAATCGGCTTATTCCGCTCATAGTGGCCTTTAATTAATTGGCAATATCATTAAGATGATGCTGCATAATTGTTTGTTAAATGAGGACTTTTTCTGATAAATAGAGCCCATCAACATTAAGAGACCATATGCAAATTCTTGATTATTTATTTATTTATTTATTTATTTCCATCTGCAGTGGTGATGCTGTCTCCAGTAAACCGGCAAGAGAATGAACAGCTTCCTGTGCAGAAGGCATTTCATAACCCAGCATCAAGAGTCTATAATTCATGCAAAAAGAGCCCGAAGGGGATTCAGCTCGAGTGTGTGCGCGTGTGCGCGTGCTTGGGAGAGAGAGACACAGAGCGGAGGGAGAGAGAGCGAGAGAGTGTGTGTGTGTGGGGGGAGGGTGTGTGTGTGTGTGTGTGTGTGAAAATAATATCAGGCTTTTCCGTCAGAATGAACTTTACTACTGTATCCAGCCATGAAATAATCTGACCTGACACTTAAAACCATCTGCGCTATCTATCCGCCCTCTTATTTACTAAATCAGCCTGCGCACAAAACGGAGTGTGTCTGATACTAAAGCCGAGTAGCCTGGCAGGGCCACGATAATCCTGAACAACGTCTCTCCTCCTGCTATGTTTCAACAGCCACCGCAGCCTGCAAGCAGCCTCCCTGCGCCTGATGCTGTCGGCGCTAATGCAACCATACTGTAAATAAAGGCAGATATAAGCTGAGGCCCCACTGTATGAGCCCCAGTCTGCAGGGATCACCAGCCCAAACACACACACACACACACACACACACACAACTGCAATCAATTAGCCTGTGTTTCCAAAAGAGCATTTATTTGTGCACCACGTAAAAGAGCACGCGTCATCACAACTTAGGCTCTGATATCATTTATTATGGGTAATAAATTATCACTTTCGTGAGGTTGAAAAATGCGGGAAGCCTCCGCAAACTGTTCAAAGTTGCGAAGCTGAGTCGGCTGCAGATACACAGCCACGTTGACCCTTTTAAAAAAATGGTTTATACAGTTCAGCGTCGACAGCCGATACGCTTATACGGATATATAATATAGTATTATAGTATTAAACATTGGGAACTGTAATCCTGTTTTGAAAATGAAGGCATGCATTCTAATTTTATAGAAACATCTAGCCACGTGGGTTCATAATATAGGAATACTATAGGAGCATCAGAGGCCACATAGTATAGTAGATTAAAAAGACATCAGTGAGGTCATAAATAAACAGTTCAGTAGGTCATACTGTTTAATATTATGTGGTCTAATATCTAATATGATCTTGTGTTTTTACCTCGGGGGCTGGACAGCTAGAGTCAGCGGGGATGTGTCATTTTGCTGCGTGGAGCACGTTTTAAGAGCTCCAAAGGGAGACTGAGCTGAGCGTGTTTTCCTGCTTTGGCACTTCACTCGCTTATATAGACTGAAGAGTCTTTCTTTAACACAGCCCGCTGCACAAAGGCGGAGGGTGTTGGGAAAGCACGGCGGGGCAGCGAAACGTTTGAAGACGCGAAGCAAAAAGGTCAAAATGTTTATATTCTTTTTGAAAAGGGAGGTGCTGAGCTCTCCTTTCCGCCTGATTGGCCGAACTTGACAGTGATTGACGTGCAGCCATGGCAACCGGGCAGCCAATCTGCCAAGTCCAATAGGAAATCATCGGAGGGGGCTTGACTGTCTTTTTCTCCCCCCTTAAAAAATACATCTCGGCTCCGGCTTTAATTCTTTCGTACTTTCAATCGCAGCCTACCTTGAAAAATCCATCGTGGCTCCGGCTTTACTTCCCTCACACCTTCAGCCCGTTGCCTGCCAAGTTTGCCCAGCCAGAGGATGCGGTAGCCGGGCCCCCGCGCAGCATCGTTCCTCCTCCGCGGCGTTCGGCGTCGGCGTTTTTTCTCGGCTGCTCAGACGACCGGTTCGGTAACTTTGGGATTGCCTCGTTTTTTTGGGGGGTGTCTCGGGCTGCCTCGACGCGCGGACAGAAGATTCGGAGGACTCGACGCGGAGGAGAGAGGGAGAGAGAGAGAGGGAGCGAGAGAGAGAGAGAGGAAGGAGGGGGAGAGGGAAACACAGGAGAAGCCTCCATGTTTCAGCTGCCCATCTTGAATTTCAGCCCCCAGCAGGTCGCCGGGGTCTGCGAGACTCTGGAGGAGAGCGGGGACATCGAGCGCCTCGGCCGCTTCCTCTGGTCGCTGCCCGTCGCGCCGGCGGCCTGCGAGGTCCTCAACAAAAACGAGTCGGTGCTGAGGGCCCGGGCCGTGGTCGCCTTCCACACCGGCAATTTCCGCGAACTTTACCACATCCTGGAGAACCACAAGTTCACCAAAGAGTCGCACACGAAGCTGCAGGCGCTGTGGCTCGAAGCGCACTACCAGGAGGCTGAGAAGCTGCGGGGACGCCCGCTGGGGCCGGTGGACAAATACAGGGTGCGGAAGAAGTTCCCCCTACCCAGAACCATATGGGATGGAGAGCAGAAAACCCACTGCTTCAAGGAGCGAACCCGGCACTTGTTAAGAGAATGGTACTTGCAGGATCCCTACCCGAACCCCAGTAAAAAGAGGGAGCTTGCACAGGCTACAGGACTTACACCCACACAAGTAGGAAACTGGTTCAAAAACCGCAGACAAAGAGACAGAGCGGCGGCGGCGAAGAACAGGTGAGCTCCGTGCGCCTCGCAGGGTTTCTGATCATCATAGCTGCAGCAGAAAACCACTGATTTTGGACATAGTAGAAAAGAAAAACACCCCGCGTCCTGACTGCATGCACGTATCATGTGATTTAATAGTCGTTCAGTCTATTGTGGCGAAACAGGCCGTAACGCACGCTGGCTGGAGACATTCAGTTTTATATCACACATCATTTATCTGGATATTAGATTCAGAATCACCCTGTCATCCTAAAACCAGAGGGACTTTTCGTTTGTAAGAAATGCTGCTCGCTGTGTCTATGATGGCATGATGTTTTATGGGGGGGGGGGGGGGGGGTGTTGAAATTCATAAAATGGCCAGCCAGTAATGGTGACGATAAATAAACAGGGGAGAACAAAGCTCCGGATAAATTATTTGACTTTTAGTGAATACGATCAACACAGTGCTGGAGAGCAACATTTAGATAAACACGAGGAGTGAGATTACACGCTATTTTATGCTCATTTGATTGTAAGTGCGCGTATAATGATGACAATATAATGCCTTAAATGGAGTTTAATAGATAATATGGTCCAATACCCACTTGCAGCCAATTTGTTGAAAGGCCTATATTACAGTGTGGGTCGAGGTCACAGTTGGTCATGTTTAATACAAGTTCAACAGCCCACAATTTCCCAATAGGTGTTTATTGTGAGTGGTAAAATAATCGAAATGTAGATCTTTGTGAAAATGACTCATCATTTGTAATTATCATATTGGTACAACCTGTTATGTTGTAAATAACCTATTTGCTGGTGTTGTTTTCAACCAGTCACACGGCAAAAAAATGCTAGTTTTACCTCATTTTATTTTCTGTTGTCTGTTTTATAAAAGTCAAAGGGTGAAAAATTAAGCTAATGGGTCTAGATTTCACTCCTATTTGTTTCAGGATTTTTAGACGCTGTCCAAAAAAATACACAGTAGAAAAATACAAAATAAAATGACCCTCAGTTCAAGAACATCCTTGGAAAAAAAGCCAGATAGTTTTCTCATCCTTTTTTAATAAAATGTTTTCAGATTTTGTTTTGTTTTGATTATACTCGAAAGAATAAAACCTGCACAGTAGACGTTTTTTTTATATGATGTCTCTCCGTGTCTCCCGCCCAGGCTCCAGCAGCAGGTCCTGTCCGGCGGCTCGGTTCGCTCCCTGGCGGACGAGGACGGCACCGTGGACCGCCTGGGGAACTCGTCCAGTCCGGAGGCCAGTCTGTCCAGCAAAGCAGCCGCCTCGGCCATCTCCATCACCTCCAGCGACAGTGAATGTGACATCTGACGGGCAGATCGAGGGTGTTGATGAATTGAAGGGGGATACGAGTAAAAGACAATCTAATAAAACAAGTCATAGTGCCTGCGTTGAGTAAAAAAAATTAAAAATCACACACAAAGAAACTGATATTTGACGGGTGCCAAAACATGAGGGGATCTGTGATCTGCGGCGGACTGCCCGTCCTTATACTTTTAGGTCTACATTTTTTTTGGTTTGCGTTTTACCCACGTGTGGATAACTGAACTTAATAAGGACGAAACATATTTGACGGACTAATAAACCAACGCCCAGAGATGAAAAAAAAGAAGAAACATAAAAAAAAAAGAAGGGATGATGGCATCCGAGCGCCTAACCTGCTGTTCTCTGTGGGTATTTCATGTTGAAAAAGAACTGTGATATTTTTACTTTACTTTCAAAGTTTTATAAATAATGTTTATTTGCCTATTTAAAACGATCTGCTCTGTCTCTTCGAATTTCATATTCATTTGCTTGGTGTTTTTAATACTTACCTTGTGCACAGGTGAACCTGTTGAGCATGCGCGCTTTAGTGAAAATGTGTTTCAGTAAAAGAAAAAGTAAAGATAACTTAATAAAATAATTGTTGATCAAGAGACTATAAAGTTTAATCTTTTTTTAATTTTTTGGAATTGCGATGTGGAGAAAAAAAAAAGAAGAAAAGAAAAGTGATGAATACAATTGTAAAATCTTAATATTCGTATCGTTGTTTTCACGACGAGACAACTTTCGGTCAATATAACGCCCCGGTGCTGTGGTGCCTGACACGTTTTTGGAGCGAGGTCTAATTGGCCAACATGCTTAGCGTCCTGTAATGCAGGGTGACAGCGAGAGGTCACGGAGAGGCCGACTCACTAACCCGGATGATCTGCGAGAGAGATCATAGAGATCAAAACACAGCAGATTGTGGAAATAAATAGGCATTATTCTGCCCGTGGAGGAGGACACACAATGTAGAAAGAGGCTTTCTCAAATCTCGCAAGTGTCCATTTTCCCAAGACAGGCACGCTGCCTTTTTAATTTAGAAAACAGGCCGTGAATGGTGCAGATGTATTCTTTAAATGAACATAAAAAGGGCTACAACCCCACTTGAGACTAAATTATTAAGGCGGAATCACTATAACATTGTGTGTGGCGTTAATACGCACATGTAGTTTAAATCCAAAAAGTACAAATTATATCAGTTTGGTCAAAATTGGCGATTTTTATTTGTCCTTTTACTTGACTACAGTCTTGTTTGTGTGCTCGATTTAAATCTAACAGTGTCCCTCCTTCAATTAAATGTTCACACTTCAACAACACTTCAACACAATATTCGTTTACAAATATTATTTTTTCTTCATGGTGTCAGTCACTAATGCATTGATATTCTCTGCGGTAGGCTACTTTCAATTACTATCGTTTTGTTTTGTTGCTGTGATACATCTGCAGCATCCTTTCACACTAGGATAATACAATTATTTTCCAGGTTAAAAACTATTTCAGTAATATATATATATATATATATATATATATATATATATATATATATATATATATATATA